>CAMTDV010000007.1:71978953-72283953 GCA_947069175.1 Scalesia atractyloides
TGATTAACTACCATGATTGTCTATTTTTAACTGTTATGACTATTATAACAATTGTCTATAACATGCAGGTCACTTAATGGAGAAGATTGAAAAGGAAAATAAGTTACATAGAGCATTCAGTGTCTATTTGTTCAACTCAAAGTATGAGTTACTCTTCCAGGTAGATCAAAGTATATTGTATTATAGGTTTCCATGATGTTGAGTAGTGCAAGTTCATCATAATTGTTTATTTTCATTTTGTTTGGAGGAAAAGATATCGTAGGCTAGAACAAGTGGTCGTTAGCTCTTTATTTAAGTGATCTTTTTGTCATTTCATTGAGAACGATTCACTAAATCTTTGTTCTTGTTGTACACTCTGTTGGTAGCCTTGTTTGAATATTTTTTTTATTTTTAATGGGTCAAGCGGGTAAGATAAAAAATAGATTAAGGCCAGGCAAACGGGTTGGGTTGGGTGGGTTTGGCAAACGTCGTGCAGCCGAAGCCGCTGCTGTGTGCGTCGTGCAATCGGGTATTTTTAGGCACCCGAACACGACCCGTTTGGTACCCCTTACCCTCACTGACTATAAATGATGATAATTTCAGTTTAAATAAAATATGTTTCCCGTTTAATTCAATTATAAAATAGTATTGCATAAATGATGATAATTTTAATTTGGCATCCAACCCATGCATCAAGCTCAGAATTCTGCATCAAACTTAGGCAATCAAAAGGTAAAAAAAAAAAAGAAGAAGATGATGAAGAAGAAGAAGAAGAACAAATTTACAATAAGAAGCATGTAAGTGTATTTTCATGGCAAATTGCTCCTTTGCAGTTACGAGTTTATTAATTGTATATTTTTATGCAATCAGTGACCAAATCTAAAGTTTATAAAAAAAACTTTTTTTTTACAAGGACCATGTACGTCAATCATAGTTGAAAGGTAAAGCTTATGGAAAAGGATCACAATATATGTGCAAATGGAATTTTAATCTTTTAAACAAAGTCCCACATATAATTCATAATCTTTTAAACAAAGTCCCACATATAATTCATAGAGTTAAATACTTGGTTGGTCCTTGTGGTTTGCAAAAATTGCAAACTTAGTCCTAGTGGTTTACTAATTACACGCGTGGTACCAAAACTTGTCAAAAATGAACTCGCTTGGTCCTCTGCCCTAACATCAGTTATATTTCACAGTTAACACACCCCATGTGCATGTCACATGAGAAAAATCTTGTGTGAATTTACTTATTTACCCTTGAAGATAAAAACACATATACTCTCTCCCTCTCTCTAGCTACCGGACAGCAACCACCGCCTGCCCCCACCACCCCAGCAGACCACTGCCACCACCTCTACTCACCCCACACCGCCTGTCACCACCACTCAAACTGCTACTAACATCCGCCCCCACCACCACCCGACCACCACCTTCATACCGCCAATGACCGCCACTCAAACCCAGCTCCAACATCTAAAACCTTCGTAACCTTCAACTCAATCGATTGCTTCCCCTGCTTATCTTCCAGAGGTATCTGAAGCCCTTCAACATACAAACACATACCAGTAGGAGTAAACTGACCTAACGGCGCAACATCGGCGTAAATAATAAGCTGCAGGTTCGCCGGACAAGATCCGTCGTTGAGTTCAAGGAACGCGAATGAGCCTTTGCCTTGTTCCCGCCCTTTCTTCACCCAACCGCTGACCTTGACGGTTTGACCGGCGAGACCGGCGCCGGAGTTGGGACGGCAGAGGATTGATCGGGTCAGGACGTGCTGGGAGAAGTCGGCTTCGGATACGGTGTAGGAGACTGTTAAGTTGTTGAATGGTGGAAGTGAATGTGCAGGTTCTGCCATTGTTGGTTGAAGTGAGGAGGATGACTGACGGTTGGGGTGAGTAGAGGTGTGGGGTGTGTTTTAATAATATGATTATTTATATTTTTTTTATCTTCAAGGGTAAATAAGTAAATTCATACAAGATTACCCTCATGTGACATGCACATGGGGTGTGTTAACTGAGAAATCTAACTGATGTTAGGGCAGGGGACCAAGTGAGTTCATTTTTTACAAGTTTTGGTACCACGCATGTAATATAGATGGTATACCCTCTAAACAAACATAAAGTTTTTAGAAACTCAATAAAAAGAAAATAAAGCAAGTTTAAAATTTTAAGATAACGATCGAAATTAAAAATTAACACAGATTGAGTAATTCATACCTCTTTGGCAATTAAGAATGTAGATCAATCAATCTTAAAATTATAACCATAATCGATTTTAATCATCTAACCTTTTTACTTTTCAGATAATCATATGTATATGACTTATCATACGAATATAAATATAGAGGCAAATAATGATTAATTAAATAGCATGAAGAATGTAAGGAATGTACCATACAAGAGGCTGATGAAAACATTCGTCTTTCCTCGTGAAGCAACAACACTCAAGATAATACGATCCAACTTTATAAAGCAAGTCGTGCTGATAACGTGTTGTAAAACTAGCCTAATAACAAAGAAGAAGAAGAAGAAGAAGAAAATAATAGGGAGAAGGGATCTAATATTTCATTGAATGAGATGTTTACATTAAGAAACAATAGGAGTATATATATGAGTACAAAACTTAAAGAAGAAAGTAATCTATTTTGGTGTTGATAACTATAATAATAATATATTTATAAAAAAAACAGTGATTTTTCGGCTCTTAATTACTTCATTTTTTTTATCTTTAACGTAATAAGTTAGTGGTACTCATATTTAGAATTTGAAATATTTATAATTGTATGCAAATTTCTCCATGTGTATTCAATTACATATCTAACATTTAATATTCGTGGGACTGTTGTTGCATTTATTTTTGTAAAAGGAAAAAAAAATAATACGAGCCGAGATCTTGTTTGCGATTTTTAAGTTTGAGTTCCACATGGGTTTTAACGAACTTGATATAAGTTTAAACAGGGACATTAACAAGTCAAATCCGCGTGTTTAAGATCTTGAATTAAGTTGATAGGGTTCGAAGCGAGCTCAAACCTAAAGTGAAACTCATTTAATAAAACAAGCACCAACTTCATGCACCAAACTTCTTTAGAGTCACGATACTAAATGAGTATGTTTTAATCATTTGTATGACTTAGTATGTTATTTAAGAATGCAAGCCTTGAGTGAGTCACTTCAAGGCTCAAAAGATTTTTGCTCTGCTGAAAAGAGCAAGATCGCGTTTGACTCTCAACAAAGTCGTGGAGAAGCGGACATAAGACAAGGTGTATGATGTTCTCTTAATCAATATATACCGTTGTGTATGTTTCCCTTCTTTCAATCCGTTTACATGCATTTCAATCCGTTTACATGCATTGTGCATAGACTTATTTGCTAACTAGAACATATTTTATGAAAAAATGTTAAATAACCAATTGACACCCACCGTCAAGTTTGACCAAACATTTCCCTTCACATCCACATCAAATTGTTTCGTATAAATCACCTGCTTTCAAAGATGGTGCTCATGAAACCATGAGCAAGCTAGATCATATGAAAACTCATATTCTAAAATAAATTTGTATTTAAGCACGTTCGAAGTTCTAATTTTGTTGGAATATTTGGTAATATACTAATTCATATGGTTTAGTGGGTGTTGAGAAGTGTAAGCTTCTAGAACCAGAGGCACAACTTCTAGTGGGCAGGAGGGGGCAACCGACCCCCGAGTTTTTCGCTCAATATTGTAGAGTATGTAATTTTCGTATAGAAATTTTTTAGTATACACGTTTTCGACCCCCCGGTTTTATAGAAATTTTTTAGTATATACGTTTTTGACCACCCGGTCAAAAATCTCAAGCTTCGCCACTGTCTAGAGCACACCTTAATTTTCTTAATCGTTGAGACGTCTTCAAAAGATAAGTTGTAGAACGCACATGTTTAAGTACATCATGAGTAGAGTCGATTTCCGAATAGTTGACCCATCACACCTACCACATATTTAGCAACTAACTGGTAAATTAATCCATTTTTTTTCTTTTGAACAAGAAAGGCTCGAATACCCTGGCAAATGGATCACCCTTCCGCCCGAAAAACACAGTGTGCTGACCTGACTCACCCTCCCATGAGGAAACCCACGACTAAAAAGACCCCCCTAACTCAACTCGTGACCTCTCATTTGAAAAGTCATGAGGCTACCACTCAAACAAAAGGCTCGATGGTGAACTAATCCAATATTAATGACTTTTTTTTAACTTGTACATTAATTGATCTTTGTACTTGAAGGTGATATGATATATTCGAGTAATCATGTACCAATGACAGTATCAAAATCTTGGTTCTTCAGTCCTAAATCATAATCTAACAACAATTATGTTTTATATAATACTGAAATGAACTCATTTTGTGCTTATATATGTAGGCCATCCCTCGATCAATCTCTAGGTGATCAAGCACTGAACAAATTGCATGCCATAAAACTAGAATTATATCGGAAAAAAACCACTGCACATAAAACAATTAAATGCCTAGAAACCTACTTTTTGTGTCCACCTATCTACTAGCCAGAACTTCTAGATTGGTTGGTAATTTAACATTGAACCCTACAGCTTTCAATTGTGCCGTTCGGTCCACTTCATAGTTGAATGGTGATGGACATATACACATTAATTTGTGTGTGTGCAAGTCCTTGCATAGGCAGAAATGTGCGTATATATATAACCTTGCATGTGTCCATAAACCTCTTTGTACTTTGTATACATGTATGTACGTAGTTACATGTGCGTGCATATGTAATTTTGGGACCTATGTAAATGAGTTGTAATGGCAAACAAGGGACAAATTCGGCAACTTGTATTTGCTAGTCAAACAAGTCGGGCACCCCAACAACATTTCAGTTGGTTTTTTGAAATATGTAAATAGTTAATGATATCGTTTTAAGCACACATATACTTTTATGCAACATCTTCAAATTTAGGATTGTTTGGCAACTTTTGAATGGTTAATTGCTTAATCAGTAAAAAACTCTAAACCATTAAAAGCCAGTATAATGCTTAACCGTTCAGAGGCAAATTTTCGACCAATTCAGATTATAGGTCTTAAGCATTCAGACTCAATATGTCACACCCCAACCAATGACAGAATCATCGGGGCAGACGTATTGTGATTGCTCGAGACATCATAACTTCAATTTTCGCGACAAGAATTTAAAATAACAAAATTTCATTTCATTAATCGAACAACAAGTACATAAGTTTCAAATTTTTAAATACAGCAACATGAAAAATAAAATTTTAAATACAAGTACAACAACTTTGCTAGTACAAAATTAGATTAGTTTCTAGGGCTCCTACTTGATTCCATACATATCATCATCAACATCATCCTGCAATACATGTTAAAGTATAATTCAACACACAAGGCATTGGCGAGTATACAAGTTTAAATAATAGCATAATATAAACATTTTAAACAAATCCTTCATGCATAAATGTGTATTCTCGATGCTAACATACATTAAACTATCATGAAATTATACAAGTCAACCCAAAGTCTCCCACTAGTGTAATCTAATCATAACAATGAAAAGACTCTATGTTTATGACTTAACATGACCTCTGAGGTTACTTTTCGAAGGCTCATTCCATAATCAGGTTATGGTTGAATTGGGTTACGAGGCGGTAGGTGTCCTCTATGGTCTTGAGTTGGGAAGATGCAACGTAATTGAAGAAATAGGAGGGTAAGGCTCGGATGTATTTCGCAATGGCCTATTCGATAGAGTCGACTTGGCCAGGAAAAATGACGTTAAGCTGTTTAAACCTAACCGTTAAACCATCGTTGTCGCTCCCGACTTCTTTTATATTCCAAAACTCGTTCTCGAGTCGTTGGACTTCATGGGGAGGACAAAACTCGTCCAACATGAGTTTCTTAAGGTCAGCCTAAGGGAGGGCGTGGGCTTCTTCGATTCCACGAGCGTTATTCTCGGAAGTCCACCAATCAAGGGCTCTTGATCGAAAGACACCCGTTGCGTTGATAGTTCACAAGTGATCGGGACAACCAATTTGGAGGAATGTCACTTCAATGGCGTCAAACCATTGGAGCAACGTATGGCATCATTTTCACTAGTGAAGGGTAGGGGGTTGCATGAACAAAACTGCTTAAAGGTAAACGTCAACTTAGGTGTGACCACCTTGGAGTAGACGAAAGCATTGGGTGATTCGGTGTTTGGTAGGGGTTGGATTTTGATGACGATGCTAGGAATGACCTTAGCCATTTGCTTCCCCATGAACCTCATGACATCTTTCTTTGACATTGACTCGTCGTTGTTGGAATCCTTCTTGGAGCACGAAGTTGACTTGTATTTCTTGTTGTGAGTCATCGGAATACGGAAGGGAGGCATCTAAGGATTGAAAAAAAAATAAGAGGACGTATAAGACTTGATCATAACGTTTTTACAAAATAAGATTTGTTTGCATGTATAAGAATAGAAGTTAGCATAACAGGTATGATTCACATAATTGGTGTCACACCCTGACCCGCAGCGGATAAGGTAGTCGGGGTATGATTGGGTTTTCATCAAAGCTCATGACATTTACTATTATAAAAGTTTAATATTTATTATTCCAAACTTAATAAAACATTCCAATCAACACATAATTCAAATAAACACAATAACATTCCAAACAATCTTGCAAATAACATTTTTGTTCTTCTAAGGCCCATGTCCTATGTGATCCACACTTCAAACCTGTTCACCAGTATCATGTGTAAAAATAAAGTTTTGGGTCAACATAAGTTGGCGAGTGAATCTCATTTTATCATTGAACAAAATGATATGTTTAGTATTTTTAAAAAATGTGCATTAACCAAATATGGGAACATCGGGTATGTAATCTAAATTACAAACCACATCGTCAATTAATAATGTACATGTGAGCACGATAAGCGATGTGCTGCGAGATCAAGGCTCAATCAAACGGAGCCGATCTAGTGTATTAGGCTACGCGACGCTCCACTCGTAAGTAACGGGGAACAAATGGGCCTAACGTGAGAGATTGACTGTAACGAGAAATATAAACACAAAATGACAATAACCAAACATTATCACATAACACGTTAGATCACATAATTGTAATAACACGAGATTTAAAATAATGAAATAATAGCGACACATAATACACTCCAAAACGTGAATAAAAAGGGGAAGTTGTAAGATTCACTCACGGTGGGTGCGATTAAGATTCCATGAAGATTGTGCACGAGTAGGTGGTTGAGATACCAAGCGACGATATGGCTAACCTAAATATTCACATGATAATTTAGATAAATATATTTCTTTTGGTTGAATTTAATATTTTTTATTAGCTTATTATTATTATTTGTTAGATAATTTAAATTGATTTTTGTTATTTACTATATTTTTATTTACCTAGACTTTTAATTTGTAAATAAAAATAATATATTTTTGGCTAAATAATTAAAGGTTTTATTTAATAAAAAAATATGTTTTTCTGAATTAAATCGGATAAAACCGGTTGGAATTCGCAGCGTGTGGGGATCGAACTCGTGACCTCTCGTTTGCGTGCACGCAGCTCGACCAACTGAGCTGCGTGTCTAACTTGGAATATATATTGGATTTTAATTATACTTATACACTTACTCACACTTTTCATATTTTGATTTAATTAAAATGGTTTAATTAATACAAGGACCGTGTATGAAACCGGTATCGAACCCGCGACCTCTGCTTCGTGTGTGTACACAGCCCGACCAATTGGGTTGTGTCTCTAACCCAAGGAATACTTGATTTTTATTTCTTTTATACACTAACTGATGGGTTTCTTAATTTTGTTTTATAAAAAGGTTTTGCTATTTTAGAGACCCGGAGCGTGTACGAGATTCGAACCCGGGACCTTTGATTTCAAATGCACACAGTCCGACCAACTGGACTGTGTGTCTAACCCGATTTAAACACACTTTAAATTTCTTTTAACCATAAACCCAGTTCGTCTTTCTTCATTTAAAAACACAGATTGAATCTGTTAAACCCGATTGAACTTATTCGGTTAACAATTAAATCTTTAAACATCTACTGATGAGATTAAATAAAAGAATGAAAAGGATTAGGTGAAATGATATACCGAACATGGGTGTTTTTGATGTTCCGGCGATGGTGTATTGTTCCGGCGAAGCGTTCTTGACGACAGAAGTTTGTAGAGAGTTTAGCGAGTATGTGTGTGCATTCTAAAGAGTTCCATAGGCCTTTATTTATAGCCGAAGACAGTTGTAGAGATTGAATTTTCTGTTTCGGATATTTTGGTCAAAATCAGTTATAGCGGGACTAAGGCCATCACCCTTGAACGTGGTTTGACTCGTGATTGAGTCCAGACTCATGATTAGAATCGGGTTCCTTCAGTTAATTGCGAAGATTTTGCAATCTTGATGATTGCCGGTGGTTGCAGCCGTTACAAGGCTGTCTGTTGAATTTAGTTTCAAGAGTTATTTTGATATAAATGATTATTTGTTTAGAGTATCTCAGATGTAGAGAGTGTGATGGAATGATTTTGTTGGTTGACACTTATGTGCGTGACCTGGGTTTGAGTCCCGCGGTCAGCACAATTTTTTTATTCTTTATAAAGTCCATTTATTAATATTACTATGTATACATATATTACTTATTATCTTTATTATCATTTTATATTATTATACTGATCTATTAAATGATTTACATCAAGATGTACGAAACAAGATTATAATATAAACTTGATTTCAAAATAGGGTGGGTTTTGGAACTCGTTTTTCGACGGATATTACAGTATCCCCTACTTTTAGAAATTTCGTCTCGAAATTTAAGTGGTAGCAGGTTTATTCTGAAAGAGATGAGGGTATTTTCCGCGCATTGAGTCTTCACGTTCCCAAGTAAACTCGAGTCCTCGTTTCGACTCCCAACGAACCCTAACTATAGGAATTCGACTTCGTCTTAAGCGTTTTTCACCGAAGTCCATGATTTCTACAGGACGCTCAACAAAATGCATCGACTCGTCAATTTGAATATCTTCTAGCAGTATATGGAGGTTTTCGTCGGCAAGGCACTTTTTCAAGTTAGAAACATGGAACGTTGGATGGATCTTGCTGAGTTCTTCAGGTAAGTCAAGCTTGTAGGCTACAGGACCAACTCTATCGAGTATTTTAAAAGGTCCAACATAGCGAGGTGCTAGCTTGCCTTTTTGTCCAAATCGAACAACTCCCTTCCATGGTGACACTTTCAAAAGTACTTGATCGCCAACACAAAACTCGAGCGGCTTTGTCGTTTGTCTGCGTACCTCTTTTGACGACTCTGAGTTACTAAAAGATTGTTACGGATTTGAAGAATCTTATCGGTTGTTTCTTGAATTAATTCGGATTCGGTGATCTGTGCTTCACCGATTTCATGCCAACATACAGGTGATCGGCACTTACGACCATACAGTGCTTCAAAAGGAGCCATACCGATGCTAGAGTGATAGTTGTTATTGTATGAGGATTCGACTAATGGTAGATGAGTATCCCAATTGCCCTTGAAGTCGATAACACATGATCATAACATGTCTTCAAGAGTCTGTATGGTGCGCTCAGATTGACCATCAGTTTGAGGATGAAAGGCGATGCTGAGGTCTAAGCGAGTGCCTAACACTGATTGCACGGCTTGCCATGTTTGTGAAGTAAAACTTCCATCTCTATCCGAGATGATGCTCAAAGGCACACCATGTTGACTTACAATTTCACCCCAATGTAAATACGAGCTAACTTCTCGTTTTTGTAATCTTCGCGGATCGGAATGAAATGAGCGGATTTGGTAAGACGATCGACAATAACCTAAATCATATCATGCCCACTGGAGGTGCAAGGTAATCCGGTAATAAAATCCATGGTTATATTTTCCCACTTCCAAACAAGTATTTCGGGTTGAACAAGTAAGCCTGAGGGTCTTTGATGTTCGGCTTTAACTTTCGAACAGGTGAGGCACTTGGAGACAAAGACGGCGATATCCTTTTTCATTCCAGGCCACCAGTAAGAGTATCGTAGATCTTGATACATCTTATCAGCTCCTGGATGTATAGAGTATCGTGTTTTGTGGGCCTCAGTCATGAGAAATGTACGAAGATTGTCACGATAATGTACCCAAATACGATTTAGGTAATGAAGAATGCCATAGGATTTCGATTCTAACTTAGCTTCAGCTCAACAGGATAACTCGTCTCGCAAATCGTTTTCCGTGACAGAGGTATGTTGAGCTTCGCAAATGCGTCTTTGAAGGTCAGTTACAATTTGAGAACATAACAGGTGGATGGAGTTAGCATATTCTCTCCGACTAAGAGCATCTACTACAACATTGACTTTGCCAGGGTGGTAACGGATTTCACAATCATAATCATTCAGGAGTTCGACCCATCCCCATTATCTCATGTTTAAATCTTTCTGATTGAAGATATGTTGAAGGCTCTTATGGTCAGTATAGATCTCACACTTTGTGCCCTAACGCGTCACAATAAACCACGAAGTCTTCCCAATCATCAGGAAGTGTAAGAATAGGTGCGTCACAAAGCTTTTTCTTCAATAATTGGAAAGCCTCTTCTTGCTTGAGCCCCCAAATAAAGGGTTTACCTTTGTGAGTCAAGGCTGTGAGTGGAACGGCGATACGAGAGAAATTTGCGATGAAACGTTGATAATAACCAGCTAGACCAAGAAATGACCTAACTTCGGTAGGAGTTCGTGGCGCTTGCCATTCTTGCACCAATTTGATCTTTGCAGGGTCGACATGAATCCCTTTGTCGTTAACGATATGACCAAGAAATTGCACATCTTTTAGCCAAAACTCACATTTCGAGAACTTAGCATACAGCTTTTCGGTCCTCAGAAGTGTTAGAATAAGTCGAACATGTCGCTCATGATCGGATTTGGTTTTGGAGTAGATAAGAATAATATCAATGAAAACTATGACAAAACGATCCAAATAGGGTTAACACACCCTATTCATCAAATCCACGAAAACAGCAGGGGCATTGGTCAAACCAAAAGGCATAACCATAAATTCATAGTGGCCATAACGAGTTCGAAAAGCAGTCTTTGGAATATCTTCTTCACGCACTCTAAGTTGATGATAACCAGAACGAAGATCGATTTTTGAAAAACAGGTGGCACCTTGAAGTTGATCTAGAAGATCATCGATACAAGGTAAAGGATAACGATTCTTGATGGTCATCTTGTTGAACTCCCTATACTCGATACACATATGCAAAGTTCCATCTTTCTTCTTTACGAAAAGAACCGGCGCACCCCAAGGTGATGAGCTAGGACGTATAAATCCCTTGTCAGTCAACTCTTGCATCTCAGATGGGGCTAACCGATATGGAGATTTTGCGACTGGTGTAGCACCAGGTACAAGATCGATTCGGAATTCGACTTCTCTCACGGGAGGAAGTCCTGAAACGTCGTCGGGAAAAACTTGAGGAAAATCGTTAACGATTGGAATATCTTCGAGCTTCTTTTCCTTGCCTTCCTTCTTGACGATGTGAGCTAAAAACGCGATATAGTCTTTGCGAAGGTAACTTCGAGCTTGGAGACATTGTCACACCCCGACCCGCAGCGGAAAAAGGTGATCGGGGCATAATTGGGTTATCATCAAAGCTCATGACATTTATTATATGTTTCATATTCATTAATACAATTTAATGGAAATTTACAATAAATGATACAACGTGTTCTAACTATCAATCTAAGCTTCTTGGTTCTCTTCTAAGGCATATCCTATGTTTTCCTTGCTTCAACCTGTTCACCTGTATCATGTGTAAAAAGGTTTTTGGATCAACATAATGTTGGCGAGTGAATCCTATGGAAAACATTTGAACAAGTTTATCCAATTGATTATAAATAAGGTGCATACCATATATGAGTAAGTGTAGATGTAAATTTATTCACACAGCACATAATATCGAATATTGAACACACATCACCAAATAATTGTTTTGAGGCACGCGTTGTTCGACTCGTCTCCCACGAGGAACTGATGGGCCTAATGAATGAGTTTTGAGGCACGCGTTGTTCTTACGAACTGATGGGCCTAATGTATGAGTTTTGAGGCACGCGTTGTTCTCGTCTCCCACGAGGAACTGATGGGCCTAATGAATGAGTTTTGAGGCACGCGTTGTTCTTACGAACTGATGGGCCTAATGTATGAGTTTTAAGGCACGCGTGGTTCTCGTCTCCCACGAGGAACTGATGGGCCTAAATAATTTGTATACAACATTGACAATATGAATACATCACAACCAATAATAGTTACATTCTAGTTTAGTTCATATAATGGTATAGCACAAATTTGCATAAGAGAATTAGTTTAAACGACACATGATACACCCCAAAACATGAATAAAAAGGGGAGTTTGTAAGAATTCACTCACATTGGGTGCGTTCGGTTGATGTGGTTGAATGTACGCGAAATGGTGTTAACCACGAGTGAAATTAACCTAGATAAATCGCATTATGGTTTGGTAAGTAAACGGGTTTTATTAATCTATTTTAGTAGGATTGTTGGGTGTATTTTTGTGAGTTTGAGGCTATTTTCTAACCTTAAAAATGTTATTTTTAAGTATTTTTAATTGATTTTTTTAAATAAAATAATAATAAAAAATATTTCATTTATGCTACAGTTGACTTTTGACTGTTGACTTTGACTAGCGTTGACCGGTTCGTAGGCATATTGTTGTGCGCCGGGTGAGGCTCGAACCCGAGACCTCCCGTACGCGTGCACGCAGCTCTACCAACTGAGCTACGTGTCTAACCCGTCATATATCCGATTTTAATTACATATATACATTAATTAGAATTTAAACAGAAATCCCTTTATTTAAAAATGGATTAAATCCGGCGAACCGGTGCGCTCCACAGGTCTCGAACCCGGGACCTGTGGGTTAGCGGACACACACTCCACCGCTGGACTGTGTGTCGCACTTGGTTATAAACTCGGTTATCAATATACTTAACATATACCCACAACACTCCGGTTCAGTTTTTGCGAAAAAAAGGATTTTTATCAAGGCGGCGTGTGAGGGACAATACTCGAACTCGTGACCTTAGCTTTAAAAGTGCACACAGTCCACCGCTGGACTGTGTGTCTAACCCGGTAATTATCTTGATTTTAATTATACATAACCATTACTGAAACGTCGTCTTCTTCACTGGTTTAACCGGAAGTGGCGACTGACTGGTTCAAAATGTTGATTCAAGTTCCTTTAGCGTTTTATGATCAATTACAGTCGAGATAAAAGTAACAAGAAAGGAATTTAGGTGTGAGAAGTACCGGCTGGTTTTACTCTGTTTTCCGGCAGAACTCCGGCGACAGCAATCTTTTTCCGGCGACAGTATCTTGCAGTAGAGAGTCCTCCGAAAGCTTACAAAGGGTGTGGGTGACTTCGGTAAAGGTTTAGGGGGTTCAGTAAAGCTCAGAGATTACTGATACGGTTTTCCGGCGAAGTATAAAATATTTCCGGCGAGTGATTTTTCGCCGAGAAAAGGTGCGATTTGAGTGTGAAAGGTTTCTGGCGAGTTGTGGGTGTATTTATAGGGTAGCATTGAGATGAATGGGGTCTGAATTCGGTCTATATTCGTAGTCAGCCGTTCTCCGGCGGTTATGGCTGATGTCGCGGGTTCAGACGTCGGTTATAACCGTCGTAATAGTTAAGTTATCGGTTAATTTGGGCGAAAACGTAATTAAACGGCGAAGTCGTCGGGATTTCCGACGACTGCTAATTTGGGCGCAATTTACTGATTTTTAACTTTGAAACTTGAATATTTGAATTAAATGTTTCCTTGTGTTAACAGAAAAACAAAGTGGCGGAGTGGTTGTTTGGCTGAGTGATAGTTTGTTTGGTTGAACCGGATACAGACCCGAGTTCGAAACCCGGCATGGGTAAAACATTTTTATTTTGTTATTTTTATCAGTTTTTAAAAAAACTAATTATATATCCCCGCATAATAATTGATTACGAATCGTTTAAAATTATTTTGGGCATTTAATTCGCAACGAAAAATTTGACTGACTGTTCGGTTGATAACCGGAGCGGGTTTGGTAAATCCCTTTTTGACGGATGTTACAGACATGTCATCAGTTTGAGCCTTTGGAAGGAGTTTCACCAAAGATACGTAAAGTTTGACCAACAGCGAGAGGAATTCGAATAAACTTCTCATAGCAAACAACTTCAGCGTGATGCTAACTAAGCCAGTCCATACCGATGATAACGTTGAAACTACCCAATTTCATAGGGATAAGATCAACTGAGAAATCGTGATCATTAAGGGTGAGAGTGCAATCTCGAATAATTGAGTCTAACGTAATAGGTTCACCATCAGCAACTTCTACCGTGAATGATTCAGCTAGACTAACGCGAGGTAAATCAAGTATTGATTCAAATTCTAAGGACACAAAACTCTTATCCGCACCCGTGTTAAATAGAATACATGCATAACTACCATTAATAAGAAACGTACCATTGACTACATTATTATCAGCCTTAGCTTGGTTGGCATTGATGTTGAAAGCTCTTCCTCTTGCAGGTGGATTAGCTTGGTTGGCTTGATTCACTGAGTTAGCTTGAGCTTGGGCATTTATGATGTTCACCAAGCGTGGGCAAGTGTTTCGAAAATGGGTTGGATCACCACAGTTGAAACATGCTCTTACTGGTTGCATCATAGGGTAATTGGGTTGGTAGTAGGGTTGAGCAGGTGGTAAGAGTAAAGGTTGTTGGTGTTGGGCTTGGCTTACCACTTGATTGTTGGTTTGGGCTTGAGGTTGATTGCGGTTTGGTTTTTGAAGAATGCGACAAGTTTGAATTGTGTGACCTGCACGGCCACAACTTGTGCAATATTGACATGGGTTCTCAGGAGGGTGGTGATATTGGCATCGGTTGCATTTTGGATGGGGACCAGTGTATGGTTTCTTGAATGGAGCAGCAGGAGGAGCGATTTGTGTGATTGGGGAAGCAGTGATAGGGGTATTGGTTTGGGTAACGGCGAAATTCTTCCTATTGCGTTTCCTTTTGCCAGCAAACTTAGAAGACGAACCTGTTTGAGTCGGAGTTGAGGTTTCAGTAGATGTCTTGTCTTTCTTCTTCTCATCTTTAAAATCGCCATTTCGTATGCGATTTTCTGTGAGTTCAGTGGCTAGCTCCATTGCAGCTTCAAGGGTTGCAGGTGTAGTACTTAACACAGAATCTTGAATTTTCGAGGAAAGACCTCGAATATAATGCTCAATTAGACGATAAAGAGGAGTGAACAAATTTGGGACCATCTGATTCAATTCAAGAAATTTCTTATTGTATGGTGTGATCTCCTTCCTTTTGTTTCAAAGAGTAGAACTCATCCACTAATTTCTTGATTTCGCTTCTTGGATAGAAGCGTCTTGTCATGATTTCCCTCAACTCTTCCCAAGTCAAGGCCATAGCAGCTTCAGCACCTCGCTTGCCCTTCTCTGTGTTCCACCATGTAAGTGCTACCCCATACAAAGGACCGGTAGCATATCGCACCTTGCGATCATCGGGACAATCGCAATTGAGAAAAGTGTTTTCCATCTCCTCAAACCTACGGAGGAGAGCGGTGACATCTTCAGTCCCTTTGTATTTTGGGTGATCCCAGGATTTGAAATGCTTGTAGGTGCATTTAGTGGTGTTTGGAGGAGGGTTGACGACATTTTGACCTTCTTGATTGGTGGGGTTGATGGGATTGGCGGCAAAAGCTTGTTGAACTTGTAGAACGATGTCGAGAAGTACGACAACCATCTGTTGAGCGATTTGAGTGGCCATGCGCTCGCTAGATCTTCCTAACCTTCTACCACCTCGAGAGTGTCTAGCAGACATCTACAGGAAATACGTAGGGATATTATGAATTGATAGTTTCTAGGTGTCATGTGTCCTAAAAAGTGAAAACAAGATTCAAAATAAATGAAAATAATAAATTAACTACCTCCATAGGATGTCTTGTGCTTGCTTGTGTTTGGGCCTCCAAATGTATCCACTACTTCGGCCTGGGTAGTCATGTGGGCCCCCATGACTACTGGGCTTGGTAGGAATCACATGGGTGTCGCCCTGGTAACACTCGCATCACCCGAATGAAAATCGTAAAACATGATTCCGAGATGTAAGGTCGGAGGGTGTCCAGGTGTAGACACAATGACAACTCAAAGTGGGGTTAGTTCACACGACGTTTGGTGTGGCATGCTTTGGCCTAATAGGTCCTTCGTACTCTCATCGTTAGTCCCCAGGTAGGCTAACTAGTCCATTATATTGGATTTATACGAATGCCAAGCCTAGATAGGACGTTCCGACTACCCGTACTCGTATCCTTCCAATTACTACATGCACGTCGTAGAACTCACTTTGATGTGATTGAAAAACATTATAAAAACCCTTGAGAAAGAAATCATGATAATTGTGAAATTGTGATGTGTGTGCTTGCGTAGGCATGATATATAGACCAAGATGAACATCATACATTAACATGTAGTGGTGAAAGTGCTTGTATGCATTTATGTGTGAAATAAACATGAAACATATAAACATCATGTCACACCCCGACCCGCAGCGGAATAAGAGTCGGGCATAATTGGGTTATCACCAAAGCTCATGATATTTACTAATATGTTTCATATTTATTAAAGTCAAAATTACATTCCCAATAATCCAAACATGTCCATACAATACAAAGAAAATAACCAAACAAAACAATTCCAAGCTCTAAGTCATTTTATTCTTCTAGGCCAGTCCTATGTGTTTCTTGCTGCAGCTGGTTCACCTGTATCATGTGTAAAAATGGGGGTTTTTGGGTCAACATAAGTTGGCGAGTGAACCTTGTTAGATAAACATTTATTATTGATTTTCTTGTTAGTTTATCAATGAAAAATTATGCATAATCATAAATGAGCAAATGTAAATAATCAAACAGCAGCAATAGCAGTCACAACTATAACATACAATAACATATGATAGCATACATTAACATACCAACATCATACAATAAATAACATGAATGAAACTGTGCGATCAAGGCTCAATCAAACGGAGCCGATCGTATTGCATGTACTGAAAATGATAAATGTCTGTGCGATCAAGGCTCAATCAAACGGAGCCGATCGTATGTTGGCACGCCAGGTTCACGCTCATAATGTAATGGGGAACTTGCTCAACTCTCATAATGTAATGGGGAACTTGCTCAACGCTCATAATGTAATGGGGAGCGGCGGCCTATGAAATTGCATGTACTGAAAAATAATAAATTAAATCTAACAATAACCACACCAACAGTTGAAACAAGCTGAATACACATTTGTTCATGACATATGCACAATGATTTAAATATAATAAATAGCAAGACACATGATACACCCCAAAAACGTGATTAAAACGGGGAATTTGTAAAGATTCACTCACATTGGGTGCGTTTGATTGGAGATGGTGAGATGCGCACGAGTTGTAAGAGCGGAACAACGAGAATTAACTAACCTAAATAATAACGGAAAGTATAGTAAATGAGTGGATTTTATTAAGGATTTTAATAGAATTTTTAGATATATTTTTACGAGTTTAAGGCTATTTTCTATCTTTAAAAACATTATTTTTAAGTATTTTTAATTGATTTTTAAATTAAATTAAATAAATAAAAATATAAAAATATGTTGACTTTTTGGGTTGACCGTTGACTTTTTGACTTTGACTGTTTGACCGGTTTATTGTGTGACTGAAATGCGCTGGGTGAGGCTCGAACCCGAGACCTCCCGTACGCGTGCACGCAGCTCTACCAACTGAGCTACGAGTCTAACCTGAAATAATTCTGTTTTTAATTATATTTATATATTAACTCAATTTATCCAAAATCCTTTTATTTTAAAAAACATTTTAATTCATCGAACCGGTGCCACTAACAGGTCTCGAACCCGGGACCTGTGCTTTAACGTTACACACAGTCACCGCTGGACTGTGTGTCTAACTTTGTTAATATACAAATTTTATTATACTTAACAACTAATGGAGTTAACCCGGTTCAGTTTTAAACAAAAAGGCATTTTATTACTGCGAAGGTGCGTGTGTCAAGAATCGAACTCGGGACGTATGCGTGTTTTTGTTCGCACACAGTCCACCGCTGGACTGTATGTCTAACCTGTTCAAAATACCAATTTTAATTATTCTTATAATGTTATCACAGTTCATCTTCTTCGTTAGTTTTTACAGGCAGTAGATTACACCATTATATCTTGTTTAGTTCGATTGATAAACATTGTACAAACTAATATGAAATGGCAGAGACGATAATTAGAAGTAAACATACTGGTGAACGATTTATTTCAGAATTCCGGCAAGGTGTCGGTCTCTGTTTTTATGAACTTCAACTGAACAAGACAATTAACCGTTTTGATTAGCTAATCGTGGAATTGAAGTGATAAACAAACGTTAACAGAGTGTTTGAATGTCCTTACCGATTCACAGATGAAAATAAAGATTTCCAGAAATTTTCCGGCGAACTGGAATTATCCGATAGCAGCGTCTGAATTTGATTTCAATTGAAAGGTTTGAGTTAGAAATAGCTTAACAATTGTTAGACTACGACGGTATTGAAAGACTTACCGTTTTGATGAAGAATACGGTTTTCCGGCGAACTTGCAGAAATTTCCGGCGAGTAAAATAAACTTCTCCGGTGGACTGTAAAGTGTGCGGAAATGTAATTGGAGGTCTTGCAGAGTATTTTGAGTCGCGAGAGAGGACAAAGATTGAAGTAATCCAAGAATTGAAAGTTTTCGGTTATTAAACCGATTCACTTCCGAATTCAAGTTTCATTCAAAGCAAAATTGATTGGAATTATCGGTATATCGGTTATACTCATTGAATCGCGAGTATCCAGATCGTCTTTGAGTGTTTGATAACCGATTTCAGTTACAGTTGGCGTAACCGGTTGATTTACGTTTGTCAATAAGGTTTATTTGTTTCCCATAGATGACAGAAAACAAATAAGTTGCGGAGTGGTTATGCGTGTGAGTGTTATGTCTTTGGAGTTACAACCCGGCTGACCCGGGTTCGAGTCCCGGCAGCACCATTTTATTTTTAATCACTTTATTTATACTTTTTATCAATTATAACTTTTATGGTTTAGTTTGTTTATTTATTATGTATCATTAAAAATTAAATAAGCATAAATAGGCAACGAACATTTATAACTTGATATTCGATTACAAATGGAGCGGGTTTGGAAAAACCCGTTTTCGACAAATGTTACAGTATCCCCTACTTTTAGGAATTTCGTCCCGAAATTTGAGTAGTAGAAATAGTAGGAAAAAGATGCGGGTATTTTTCACGCATTGAGTCTTCACGTTCCCAAGTAAACTCAGGTCCCCGTTTCGACTCCCAGCGTACCCTAACAATTGGAATGCGACTTCGTCGCAGACGTTTTTCTCCGAAGTCCATGATCTCTACTGGTCTTTCAATAAAATGCGTAGAATTCATCAATCTGAATATCTTCCAGAGGAATGTGGAGGTTTTCATCAGCGAGACACTTCTTCAAGTTTGATACGTGGAATGTGGGATGAATCCTGTTGAGTTCTTCTGGTAGATCAAGCTTGTATGCTACAGGTCCTACTCTTTCGAGTATCTTGAAAGGTCCTACGTAGCGTGGTGCTAGCTTGCCTTTTTGACCAAAACGAACTACTCCCTTCCACGGTGATACTTTTAGAAGTACATGATCACCAATGTTAAACTCTAAAGGCTTCGGTCGTTTATCTGCATAACTCTTTTGACGACTTTGAGCCGCTAGAAGATTGTTTCGAATTTGATGGATCTTGTCGGTGGCTTCTTGAATCAATTCCGGACCAGTGATTTGAGCTTCCCCAATTTCGTGCCAACATACTGGAGATCGGCACTTACGACCATATAAGGCTTCAAAAGGTGCCATGCCGATGCTTGAATGATAGCTGTTGTTGTACGAAAATTCAACTAATGGTAGATGAGCGTCCCAATTTCCCTTGAAGTCTATAACACATGCTCGAAGCATATCTTCAAGAGTTTGAATGGTGCGTTCAGATTGTCCATCAGTTTGAGGATGATAGGCGGTACTGAGATCTAATCGCGTACCCATAGCGGCTTGTACTGCTTGCCATGTTCGTGAAGTGAAACGACCATCACGATCAGAAATAATGCTTAACGGTACACCATGTCGACTTACGATTTCGCTGATATAAATACGAGCTAGCTTTTCGTTCTTGAAAGCTTCGTGGATAGGAATAAAGTGAGCTGATTTTGTAAGTCGGTCAATTATTACCCATATAGTGTCATACCCACCAGAAGTGCGAGGTAACCCGGTAATGAAGTCCATGGTTATATTTTCCCACTTCCATACAGGTATGTCAGGTTGGACCAGAAGTCCTGAGGGTCTTTGGTGTTCAGCTTTCACCTTGGAACATGTAAGGCATTTAGAAACAAAAACAGCAATATCCTTTTTCATTCCAGGCCACCAATAGGTATATCGTAGGTCTTGATACATCTTATCGGCTCCTGGGTGTATAGAGTATCGCGTTTTCTGAGCTTCATTCATAAGAATTTCACGAAGATTGTTGTGGTCTGGAATCAATATACGATCTAGATAATACAGAATACCGCCAGATTTAGTTTCAATTTTAAGTTCAGCTCCACAGGACTGCTCCTTTCGTACATCATCTTCCGTTACTGAAACATGTTGGGCTTCTCGAATTTGATCTTTAATGTCAGTTATGATTTGCGAACATAGAAGACGAATGGAGTTCGCATAACCCTTTCGACTAAGTGCATCAGCCACCACATTTGCTTTGCCAGGGTGGTACCGAATTTCACAGTCGTAGTCATTTAGAAGTTCAACCCATCTTCGTTGCCTCATATTTAACTCCTTTTGATTGAAGCTATGTTGGAGACTCTTGTGGTCAGTGTATATTTCACACTTAGTACAATAGAGATAATGTCTCCATATCTTAAGAGCGAACACAACGGCTCCAAGTTCTAGGTCATGGGTGGTGTAGTTCTTCTCACGAGTCTTGAGTTGTCTCGAAGCATAAGCTATAACCTTTCCTCTTTGCATTAGGACACAGCCTAATCCTTGCCCTGACGCGTCGCAATAAACCACGAAATCATCACAACCTTCAGGAAGAGTGAGGATTGGTGCATCACAGAGTTTTTGTTTAAGGGTTTGGAAGGCTTCTTCTTGCTTGGGTCCCCATATGAAAGGTTTTCCCTTATGAGTTAAAGCCGTGAGTGGTACAGCAATGCGAGAGAAGTTTGAAATGAAACGATGATAATAACCAGCCAAACCAAGAAAAGATCTTACTTCAGTTGGTGTACGTGGCGCTTGCCATTCTTGTACCGGTTTGATCTTTGAGGGGTCGACATGTATTCCCTTGTCATTGACTACATGTCCGAGGAATTGTACCTCTTTTAACCAGAATTCGCATTTGGAAAATTTGGCGTAAAGCTTTTCATTCTCTAGAAGAGTAAGGATGAGTCGAAGATGGCGCTCATGATCAGACTTAGACTTTGAATAAATGAGAATGTCGTCAATGAAGACTATAACAAAACGATCAAGATAAGGTTTGCAGACTCTGTTCATCAGATCCATGAAGACTGCTGGAGCGTTGGTTAACCCAAATGGCATAACCATGAATTCATAATGACCATAACGAGTTCGGAATGCGGTCTTTGGGACGTCTTCTTCATGTACTCTAAGTTGATGATAGCCAGATCGAAGGTCGATTTTTGAAAAGCAGCTGGCACCTTGAAGTTGGTCAAGAAGATCATCAATGCGAGGTAATGGATAGCGATTCTTGATTGTTAATTTGTTGAGTTCTCTGTGGTCGATGCACATGCGAAACGATCCATCTTTCTTCTTTACAAAAAGGACAGGTGCACCCCAAGGCGAGGAGCTGGGACGTATGAATCCCTTGTCAGTCAACTCTTGTAGTTGACTGGCTAGCTCTTGCATTTCAGAGGGGGATAACCTATAAGGAGACTTTGCAACTGGTGTAGCACCAGGTATAAGATCAATACGGAATTCGACTTCTCTAACTGGAGGAAGTCCTGAAATGTCGTCAGGAAAAACTTGCGGGAAATCTTTTACTACTTGAATGTCTTCAAGTTTCTTCTCCATGGTTCCCTTTTTGATGATATGAGCTAAAAACGCGACATAATTCTTGCGAAGATATTTTTGAGCATGAAGACAAGACATTAAGATGAGCCCTTTCGACGAGGTTTCTCCAAAGATTCGAAGAGTCTGACCGTTTGAAAGAGGAATACGTATAAATTTTTCGCGACATACAACTTCTGCCTGATGTTGACTGAGCCAGTCCATACCAATTATGATGTCAAAACTTCCTAACTTCATAGGAATAAGGTCAACTGAAAAGTCGTGGTCGTTTAAGGTGAGTGTACAGTTGCGTATAATAGAGTTTAATGAAACCGGTTTCCCGTCAGCAACTTCTACCTTTATGGATTCCATGAGCTTATCACGATTTTGGTTTAGGATAGGTTCAAATTCTAAGGACACAAAACTTCTATCCGCACTAGTATCAAACAACATGGATGTATATCTACCATTTATAAGGAACGTACCGTTAACCACATTGCCGTAAGCTCTAGCCTGATTAGCATTGATATTGAAAGCTCTTCCTCTTGCAGGTGGAGGAGCTTGGTTCGCTTGATTCACCGGGTTGGCTTGGGCCTGAGCATGAATATTGTTTACCAACCTTGGACACGTGTTTCTGAAATGGCTTGGGTCTCCGCAATTGTAGCAAGCCCGCATAGGTTGAACCATAGGATAATTGGGTTGGTAATATGTTTGGGCTAAATGTTGGGTGGGTGGTAATAGTAGGGGTTGTTGGGCTTGACCCATTATTTGTTGGTGGGTTTGGGTTGAAGGCTGGTGGCGGTTCGTTCGCTGAGGCATGCGGCAGGTTTGAACAGTATGACCTGCGCGACCACAGCCGGTGCAATGTTGGCAAGGATAATCAGGAGAATGGTGATACTGGCAACGGTTGCATTTTGGTAACGGGCCAGAGTATGGTCTTTTGTATGGTGCAGGTGAAGGGGCAACTTGGGTAATGGGTGCAGCAGGAATATGGGAGTTGGTTTGTGTAACAGCGAAGTTTCTGGTGTTGCGCTTCCTCTTGTTAGCAAACTTAGAGGAGAAGATGGAATGGTTTGAAGTTTGACCCTCAACAGGGGCTTTCTTTTTCTCTTCTTTAAACTTACCGTTGCGAATTCGATTCTCGGTCAGTTCAGTCGCTAGCTCCATAGCAGCTTCAAGTGTTACCGGTGAAATGCTGAGAACTGAATCTTGAATTTTCGAGGGAAGTCCTCGAATATAATGCTCGATCAAACGATAAGTTGGGGTAAACAAATTAGGAACCATTTGGTTCAACTCTAAGAACCTCTTGTTATAGGTGGTATGATCTCCCTCCTTTTGCTTTAAAGAATGAAATTCGTCCTCCAACTTTTTAATTTCACTCCTAGGACAGAAACGCCTAGTCATGATTTCCCTTAACTCCTCCCAAGTTAAGGCCATTGCATCATCAATTCCCCTCTTCCCCTTTTCAGTATTCAACCAGGTGAGAGCTACCCCAAATAGTCTCCCGGTGGCGTATCGAACCTTGCGATCCTCAGGACAATCGCAGTTGAGGAAGGAGTTTTCCATTTCCCAAAACCAATGGAGGAGAGCAGTGACACCTTCGGTCCCTTCAAATTTAGGAGGATCACAAGACTTGAAATGTTTGTATGAGCACTTGCTGGTAGGAGGGTTGCCGATGTTCTGGTCATGTTGTTGGGGAGGGTTAGTGGGATTTGTGGCGAGAGCTTGTTGTACTTGAACCACAATGTCAGGAAGCACCGCGGCCATTTGTTTCGCGATTTGTGTGGCCAAACGTTCGTGAGACCTTCCTGATCTTTTACCCCCTCATTGTTGTCTAGCCGACATCTACAGGAACATACATAAGAAGATTGTGAGTTAATGGAGTCTTTTTAGGTGTCATGTGTCTTTAAGAAAATGAAAATAACATAAATATCAATAATGCAACTACATCCATAGGATGTCTTGGGTTTGCTCATGTTGGGCCTCAAATGTCCCCCATACCTTCACCTGTATAGTCATGTGGGCCCCCATGACTATTGGCTTGGTAGGATTCACATTAGTATTGGCGATTTAACACTCGCATCACCCGAATGCAAACCACAAAATATGTTCACGCGATGTATGGTCGGAATGTGTCCAGGTGTAGACACAATGACAACTCAAAGTGAGGTTAGCTCACACGACGTTTGGTATAGCATGCTTTGGCCTAATAGGTACTTCGTACTCTCATCGTTAGTCCCCAGGTAGGCAAACTGGTCCTTTATTTTGGATTTATACGAATGCCAGCCTAGACAGGACGTTCCGACTACCGGTACTGGTACCCTTCCAGTTACTACATGCCCGTCATGAGAACTCACTTTGATGAGATTTGAAAACACAAAAATCATTGTAAAAGCAATCATGAAAATGATGTGGTGTGTGCTTTCATGGATATGATATGTTACGAGAATATGATTCATGGTAAGCATTATATGATAATATATACTTATGAACATGCTTGCATAACATTGAATGTAACATTTAACTTAAAACATATAAACATCATGAAATTTGGCATGTAACACACAAAAATCTTAAAAATTTCTAATCAACTATAGTATAGGCTCTAAGGGTCTAATAACCTATCATATATCCCTATAGTCATGGCTCTGATACCAATCTGTCACACCCCGACCCGCAGCGGAATAAGAGTCGGGGCATAATTGGGTTATCATCAAAGCTCATGATATTTACTAATATGTTTCATATTTATTAAAGTCAAAATTACATTCCCAATAATCCAAATATGTCCATACAATACAAAGAAAATAACCAAACAAAACAATTCTAAGCTCTAAGTCATTTTATTCTTCTAGGCCAGTCCTATGTGTTTCTTGCTGCAGCTGGTTCACCTGTATCATGTGTAAAAATGGGGGTTTTTGGGTCAACATAAGTTGGCGAGTGAACCTTGTTAGATAAACATTTATTATTGATTTTCTTGTTAGTTTATCAATGAAAAATTGTGCATAATCATAAATGAGCAAATGTAAATAATCAAACAGCAGCAATAGCAGTCACAACTATAACATACAATAACATATGATAGCATACATTAACATACCAACATCATACAATAAATAACATGAATGAAACTGTGCGATCAAGGCTCAATCAAACGGAGCCGATCGTATTGCATGTACTGAAAATGATAAATGTCTGTGCGATCAAGGCTCAATCAAACGGAGCCGATCGTATGTTGGCACGCCAGGTTCACGCTCATAATGTAATGGGGAACTTGCTCAACGCTCATAATGTAATGGGGAGCGGCGGCCTATGAAATTGCATGTACTGAAAAATAATAAATTAAATCTAACAATAACCACACCAACAGTTGAAACAAGCTGAATACACATTTGTTCATGACATATGCACAATGATTTAAATATAATAAATAGCAAGACACATGATACACCCCAAAAACGTGATTAAAACGGGGAATTTGTAAAGATTCACTCACATTGGGTGCGTTTGATTGGAGATGGTGAGATGCGCACGAGTTGTAAGAGCGGAACAACGAGAATTAACTAACCTAAATAATAACGGAAAGTATAGTAAATGAGTGGATTTTATTAAGGATTTTAATAGAATTTTTAGATATATTTTTACGAGTTTAAGGCTATTTTCTATCTTTAAAAACATTATTTTTAAGTATTTTTAATTGATTTTTAAATTAAATTAAATAAATAAAAATATAAAAATATGTTGACTTTTTGGGTTGACCGTTGACTTTTTGACTTTGACTGTTTGACCGGTTTATTATGTGACTGAAATGCGCTGGGTGAGGCTCGAACCCGAGACCTCCCGTACACGTGCACGTAGCTCTACCAACTGAGCTACGTGTGTAACCTGAAATAATTTTGTTTTTAATTATATTTATATATTAACTCAAGTTATCCAAAATCCTTTTATTTTCAAAAACATTTTAATTCATCAAACCGGTGCCACTAACAGGTCTCGAACCCGGGACCTGTGCTTTAACGTTACACACAGTCCACCGCTGGACTGTGTGTCTAACTTGGTTAATATACAAATTTTATTATACTTAACAACTAACGGAGTTAACCCGGTTCAGTTTTAAACAAAAAGGCATTTTATTACTGCGAAGGTGCGTGTGTCAAGAATCGAACTCGGGACGTATGCGTATTTTTGTTCGCACACAGTCCATCGCTGGACTGTATGTCTAACCCGTTCAAAATACCAATTTTAATTATTCTTATAATGTTATCACAGTTCATCTTCTTCGTTAGTTTTTACAGGCAGTAGAGTACACCATTATATCTTGTTTAGTTCGATTGATAAACAGTGTACAAACTAATATGAAATGGCAGAGACGATAATTAGAAGTAAACATACCGGTGAACGATTTATTTCAGAATTCCGGCAAGGTGTCGGTCTCTGTTTTTATGAACTTCAACTGAACAAGACAATTAACCGTTTTGATTAGCTAATCGTGGAATTGAAGTGATAAACAAACGTTAACAGAGTGTTTGAATGTCCTTACCGATTCACAGATGAAAATAAAGATTTCCAGAAATTTTCCGGCGAACTGGAATTATCCGATAGCAGCGTCTGAATTTGATTTCAATTGAAAGGTTTGAGTTAGAAATAGCTTAACAATTGTTAGACTACGACGGTATTGAAAGACTTACCATTTTGATGAAGAATGGTTTTCCGGCGAACTTGCAGAATTTTCCGGCGAGTAAAATAAACTTCTCCGGTGGATTGTAAAGTGTGCGGAAATGTAATTGGAAGTCTTGCAGAGTATTTTGAGTCGCGAGAGAGGACAAAGATTGAAGTAATCCAAGAATTGAAAGTTTTCGGTTATTAAACCGATTCACTTCCGAATTCAAGTTTCATTCAAAGCAAAATTGATTGGAATTATCGGTATATCGGTTATACTCATTGAATCGCGAGTATCCAGATCGTCTTTGAGTGTTTGATAACCGATTTCAGTTACAGTTGGCGTAACCGATTGATTTACGTTTGTCAATAAGGTTTATTTGTTTCCCATAGATGACAGAAAACAAACAAGTGGCGGAGTGGTTATGCGTGTGAGTGTTAAGTCTTTGGAGTTACAACCCGGCTGACCCGGGTTCGAGTCCCGGCAGCCCCATTTTATTTTTAATCACTTTATTTATACTTTTTATCAATTATAACTGTTATGGTTTAGTTTGTTTATTAATTATGTATCATTAAAAATTAAAATAAGCATAAATAGGCAACGAACATTTATAACTTGATATTCGATTACAAATGGAGCGGGTTTGGAAAAACCCGTTTTCGACAAATGTTACACATCATGAGTTTTGCATGAACACATAAACAATTAAAATCAAATCAACTACAGTATAGGCTCTAAGGGTCTAATAACCTATCCTATATCCCTTTAGTCAAGAGCTCTGATACCAATCTGTCACACCATGACATTTACTAAAATTAAGTTTCATATTTATTAATTTGATGTTTAAGACCAAATATCCAAACACAAAGAAACATACAAGCACAAGAAAACATTTTTCTAAACAAGATATATTTTATTCATCTTCTAAGGCCAATCCTATGTGTTCCTCTCCTCGGCCTGTCCACCTGTATCATATGTAAAACAAGAGTTTGGGTCAACAAAAGTTGGCAAGTGAATCTAAATTTAACAATTAAACAGTTTATTATATTGGTTGTTTCAATAAAAATGCGCATAGACCGTATATGAACATATGTATATGTAATTGAATCACAAACCACATAATATCAACAATGAACATATGAACATGATGCATGATGAACTTGAGATCAAGGCTCAATCAAACGGAACCGACCTAATGAGGCATCTGATGCTCAACTCGTATCCCACGAGGAATTGATGGGCCTTAAATGAATGATTGCACTGAAATGATAAAATGTAATCACACATAACCACAACAAACAAATATACACATTAGATCACATAATGATAATAGCACATGTATTTGTATAAATAAAATAAATAACGACACATGATACACCCCAAAATGTAAATAAAAAGGGGATTTTGGAAGTATTCACTCACAGTGGGTGCGTTTCCTTGATTGAAGACGAACGCGCATGAGTTTGGATTTAATCACCAGAGAAACTAACCTAAATAGTAACGTAATAATTAGATAAATAAACAAAATTTAGTAGAAGTTAATATTTTTAATTAATGCTTTTTATTAGATTGTTAGGTTATTTGCGGTAATTAATACAAATTTTAAGAGCTTTAAAACCTTATTTTTAGGTATTTTTAACTAATTTTTAAAGAAATAAAAAGGATTTTTAAATAAAAAATTACCCTTTTTCTCAGGTTGACTGGTCAACAGCCGGTCTGACCGGTTTAATTATTGGCATCATGTGAGGTTCGAACTCGTGACCTTCCGTATACGTGCACGCAGCTCTACCAACTGAGCTACGTGTCTAACCCGAAATAAACTCAGATTTAATTATTCTTATATACTAGTTAGGTGAATTTTGAAATTCTTTACTTTTAAAAAGATTTAAAACTATCGAACCGGCGTCTGGAATCGAACCCACGACCTTGGATATAGTTTGCATCCAGCCCAACCAACTGGGCTGAGTGTCTAACCCATTTAATATAGAAATTATAATATTCTTATAAACTTACTGAACCGCAAAATTATTAGGTTTTAAGAAAAAGAGTTTATTCCTGAAAACCGGTTATGTACGAGATTCGAACCCAAGGCGTGTGTCTTATGTTTGCACACAGTCCACCACTGGACTGTGTGTCTAACCCGGTTTAAAACCCGGCTTTTATTTCATTTACATACTTATTGCAGTTCATCTTCTTCATGTTATTTTAAACCCAGAAATGAACTCGACTGAAGTTGATTTTTCAACGATTTTGGGTACTCGATTTGTATTTAAAATACAATACATAAAAAATATGAGAAAGTTTAGAGGATTATACCAACTAGCAACGAAATCTCAGTTTTCCGATGACAAGTTCCGGCGAACACAGCTAATCTCCGGGATTTGGATATTGAACGCAATGAGCACTTTAGAGGATTTTGAGAATGACAGAATGAACGAATTTCAATTGAGGAATAGGTTTGCTATTTATAGAGTAACTTGGTAGTTTAATATTTCGGTTTCAAACTTTCAAAACTCAATGATTTTCAGACGGTCACACTACAAAGATTTCGGGCTTCTTTTTTGAAAACAATAATTGGAAAAACAGTTATGCGTTTGATTAAGATAAAACCGTTGATTAAGATTGATTGGCCAATTTAAGCATTCGAATATTACAGAACCGGTGTTCTTGATTTGTAGGTGTAATGCTTGTGTTGGTATAAGTTTTAATGATTTTTATACTAGACACAAATGTGGGTGTAGCTTAGTGGTGTTTTGTGTGCGTGCACATGCGGGAGACCCGGGTTTGAGACCCGGCTACTCCTTTTGAATTTTTTTCTTTTATTTTATTATTAAGGTTTATATTAATTTACTTATTATTATTATTATTTTATGGTTATTTAATTATGTGCCATTTATTAATTATGAATGTTAATATAAAATAACTAACACTAATAAATACGCAACGAACTTTTCAATGAAAACTTGATTATTAAACGAAGCGGGTTTTGAAACCCGTTTTACATGAATGTTACACGGAAGGTGTCCTGGTGTAGACACAATGATAACTCAAAGTGGGGTTAGTTCACACGACATTTGGTGTGGCATGCTTTGGCCTAATAGGTCATTCGTACTCTCATCGTTAGTCCCCATGTGAGAATCATGACGTGTGCTATGACGGTAACATATGCGTATATTTATATGCATGTTATATTGAAAAAATTATAACACGTTGGATGTCACACAAAATCAAATAGCAATTAAAGTGCTCGCATGTAATTGTGTGTACGAGAAGTGTAAAACAGGTAAATGTCATAAGTTTGCATGTAACCAACTTAACACATAATCAATTAAATTATAATTGACTATAGTATAGGCTCTAAGGGTCTAATAACCAATCCTATATCCCTATAATCACTCGCACCGATACCAATCTGTAACACCCTGACCCGCAGCGGATAAGGTAGTCGGGGCATGATTAGGTTTTCATCAAAGCTCATGACATTTACTATTATAAAAGTTTAATATATATTATTCCAAACTTATTAAAACATTCCAATCAACACATAATTCAAATAAACACAATAATGTTCCAAACAATCTTGCAAATAACATTTTAGTTCTTCTAAGGCCCATGTCCTATGTGATCCACACTTAAAACCTATTCACCTGTACCATGTGTAAAAATAAAGTTTTGGGTCAACATAAGTTGGCGAGTGAATCTCATTTTATCATTGAACAAAATGATATGTTTAGTATTTTATGACTTAACATGACCTCTGAGGTTACTTTTCGAAGGCTCATTCCATAATCAGGTTATGGTTGAATTGGGCTGCGAGGCGGTAGGTGTCCTCTATGGTCCTGAGTTGGGAAGATGCAACGTAATTGAAGAAATAGGAGGCTAAGGCTCAGATGTATTTCGCAATGGCCTTTTCGGTAGAGTCGACTTGGCCAAGAAAAATGACGTTAAGCTGTTTAAACCTAATAGTTAAACCATCGTTGTCGCTCCCAACTTCTTTTATGTTCCAAAACTCGTTCTCGAGTCACTGGACTTCATGGGGAGGACAAAACTCGTCCAACATCAGTTTCTTAAGGTCAGCCTAGGGGAGGGCATGGGCTTCTTCGATTCCACGAGCGTTATTCTCGGAAGTCCACCAATCAGGGGCTCTTGATCGAAAGACACCCGTTGCATTGATAGTTCACAAGTGATCGGGACAACCATTTTGGAGGAATGTCACTTCAATGGCGTCAAACCATTGGAGCAACGTATGGCATCCTTTTCACTAGTGAAGGGTAGGGGGTTGCATGAACAAAACTGCTTAAAGGTAAACGTCAACTTAGGTGTGACCACCTTGGAGTAGACGAAAGCATTGTTTGATTCGGTGTTTGACAGGGGTTGGATTTTGCTGACGATGCTAGGAATGAACTTAGCCATTTGCTTCGCCATAAACCTGATGACGTCTTTCTTTGACATTGACTCGTCGTCGTTGGAATCCTTCTTGGAGCCCGAAGTTGACTTGTACTTCTTGTTGTGAGTCATCGGAATACGGAAAGGAGGCATCTAAGGATTGAAAAAAAATAAGAGGACGTATAAGACTTGATCATAACGTTTTTCCAAAATAAGATTTGTTTGCATGTATAAGGATAGAACTTAGCATAACACGTATGATTCACATAATTGGTGTCACACCCTGACCCGCAACGGATAAGGTAGTCGGGACATGATTGGGTTTTCATCAAAGCTCATGACATTTACTATTATAAAAGTTTAATATTTATTATTCCAAACTTAATTAAAACATTCCAATCAACACATAATTCAAATAAACACAATAATGTTCCAAACAATCTTGCAAATAACATTTTTGTTCTTCTAAGGCCCATGTCCTATGTGAACCACACTTCAAACCTGTTCACCAGTATCATGTGTAAAAATAAAGTTTTGGGTCAACATAAGTTGGCGAGTGAATCTCATTTTATCATTGAACAAAATGATATGTTTTGTATTTTATAAAAATGTGCATTAACCAAATATGGGAACATCGTGTATGTAATCTAAATTACAAAGCACATCCTCAATTAATAATGTACATGTGAGCACGATAAGCAATGTGCTGCGAGATCAAGGCTCAATCAAACGGAGCCGATCTAGTGTATTAGGCTACGCGACGCTCCACCCGTAAGTAACGGGGAATAAATGGGCCTAATGTGATAGATTGACTGTAACGAGAAATATAAACACAAAATGACAATAACCAAACATTATCACATAACACGTTAGATCACATAATGGTAATAGCACGAGATTTAAAATAATGAAATAATAGCGACACATGATACTCTCCAAAACGTGAATAAAAAGAGGAAGTTGTAAGATTCACTCACAGTGTGTGCGATTAAGATTCGATGAAGATTGCGCACGATTATGTGGTTGAGATGCCAAGCGACGATATGGCTAACCTAAATATTCACATAATAATTTAGATAAATATATTTTTTTGGTTGAATTTAATATTTTTTATTAGCTTATTATTATTATTATTTGTTAGATAATTTAAATTGATTTTTATTATTTACTATATTTTTATTTACCTAGACTTTTAATTTGTAAACAAAAATAATATATTTTTGGGGAAATAATTAAAGGTTTTATTTAATAAAAAATATGTTTTTCTGAATTAAATCGGATAAAACCGGTTGGAATTCGCAGCGTGTGGGGATCGAACTCGTGACCTCTCGTTTGCGTGCACGCAGCTCGATCAACTGAGCTGCGTGTCTAACCTGGAATATATTGGATTTTAATTATACTTATACACTTACTCACACTTTTCATATTTTGATTTAATTAAAATGGTTTAATTAATACAAGGACCGTGTATGAAACCGGTATCGAACCCGCGACCTCTGCTTCGTGTGTGCACACAGCCTGACCAATTGGGCTGTGTGTCTAACCCAAGGAATACTTGATTTTTATTTCTTTTATACACTAACTGATGGGTTTCTTAATTTTGTTTTATAAAAAGGTTTTGCTATTTTAGAGACCCGGAGCGTGTACGAGATTCGAACCCGGGACCTTTGATTTCAAATGCACACAGTCCTACCAACTGGACTGTGTGTCTAACCCGATTTAAACACACTTTAAATTTCTTTTAACCATAAACCCAGTTCGTCTTTCTTCATTTAAAAACACAGATTGAATCTGTTAAACCCGATTGAACTTATTCGGTTAACAATTAAATCTTTAAACATCTACTGATGAGATTAAATAAAAGAATGAAAAGGATTAGGTGAAATGATATACCGAACATGGGTGTTTTTGATGTTCCGGCGAGATTCCGGCGATGGTGTATTGTTCCGGCGAAGCGTTCTCGACGAAAGAAGTTTGTAGAGAGTTTAACGAGTATGTGTGTGCATTCTAAAGAGTTCCCTAGGCCTTTATTATAGCCGAAGACAGTTGCAGAGATTGAATTTTTGGTTTCGGATGTTTCGGTCAAAATCAATTATAGCGAGATGTTAGCCATCACCATTGAATGTGGTTTGACTCGTGATTGAGTCCAGACTCATGATTAGAATCGGTTTCCTTTAGTTAATTGCGAAGATTTCACAATCTTGATGATTGCGGTGGTTGCAGCCATTACAGGGCGGTCTTTTGAATTTAGTTTCAAGAGTTATTTTGATATAAATGATAATTTGTTTAGAGTATCTCAGATGTAAGAGTGTGATGGAGTGGTTTTGTTGGTTGACACTTATGTGCGTGACCTGGGTTCGAGTCCCGCGGTCAGCATAAAATCCATTTATTAATATTAATATGTATACATATATAATTTATTATCTTTATTATTATTTACATTATTATTTTTTTAATATACAGATCTATTAAATAAATTACATTAAGATGTACGAAACACGATTATAATATAAACTTGATTTCGAAATGGGGCGGGTTTTAGAACCCGTTTTTCAACGGATATTACAATTGGCATGAGCATAACAAGTCTTTCAAAGCATAACACGTATTAATGCGTAAAGGAGTATAAATTTAGTTTGTTCACGAGTATTATTAATGTTTTTTGTTGCGAGAGGCGTGCAAGTTGTATGTCAGGTTTGAAACGAACGAGGTAACAAGTATTAAAACACATAGAAATCGAGATAACATAAAAGATAGGCTTGATAAAATGTTGGAGTGTTTCGGGTTGAGAAACTTCAACTATTCCAAAGTGAGTTGTAAGTCATTTCGAATTAGATAAAATACTCTCACCAAGGAGCGGTTAACGGTATTTTACACTTCCAATTACTGCATGTCCCTAATTGATCGGAAATTCAAAACTTTGGCGAGATTGAAAATCGAGGAATGGGACTAGTTAACAAGATGCAGGCTTCACCCCTAACTTGATAACACGTACCCTAAATATGGTTATTACTCAGTAGACGAGGAGCAAATTCCGACTCGTTAGTAAGATCCACTAGAGTATGAAATGGAAGTTGTCCATCAAGATGTGGATATCACTCCTAACTTGATGGCGTAACTTCATGTACAATCGAATACGCGAAATGAGTGATTTCACCAAAAATTGTGGGCCATTGGGCCTATTTTGGAGCAAATCATCTCCATGGTAAAGTATGAGTGTCTTCAAGTTTTCAAATTGCATTGTGTAAGATCTCTTAGGAAAGACACGTTGTTTAGTTAAGACAAAAGGAAAGATAGAAGCAAAATAGGAAGAATTGACATTTTAAGTAAGAATCAAGAATGGTCAAGTTTGGTACTTACTATAGACTAGGTCGAACATGACAATTCTACCTAATTCCCTATAGTTATGACTTTGATACCAGTCTGTCACACACCAACCGATGGCGGAATCATCGGGGCGGACATATTGTGATTGCTCGAGACATCATAACTTTATTTTCGTGACAAGCTATTAAGATAACAAAATTTCATTTCATTAATCGAAAACAAGTACATAAGTTTCAAATTTTAAAATAAAACAACATGGAAATAAAAATACAAGTACAATAATTTTGCTAGTACAAAATTAGATGAGTATCTAAGTCGTCCTACTTGATTCCATACGTATGATCATCAACATCATCCTGCAATACACACAAGGCATTGGTGAGCATATAGTTTAAATAATAGCATAGTATATACGTTTTAAACAAATCCTTCATGCATAAATGTGTATTCTCGATGCTAACATACATTAAACTAGCATGCAATTATACAAGTCAACCCAAAGTAGCCCGCTAGCGTAATCTAATCATAACAATGAAAAGACCGTATATGTATGACTTAAAGGAAATACTTCACTAAAACTATGAATCAAGCAAGGTGTGTGCATCCCAAACATAGCAACATTTGGGGACGTGTCGTAGCCTTGTTACTCAAATGAAGGTTGGACAAGCTTTAATGGTTTAAATATAGAAAACATTAATGAGGTGGTTGGATGAGATTAGGATAGCCAAGGCTTCCAAGTATTCACACTATACCAAAACACAAGTCTCGCCATAAGAATCATGACAAGCTCGGATGGTTTCATCACTTGTGGGTTGATAACCCTATCAAAAAATAGAAAGTTTGGAGGATGATTCACACCTCCTATTTGTATGAATCAATCTTGGCAAAACTTACTAACGATAGGCTTGATTAGTAGCACAAGAAGCACAAGTTTGTATGAGAAAACATAAGTTTAAGATAAATTTGTAAAGTCTTCTTCCAAAACAGAAAGTTTCGAGCTCAAAATGGTGATGTTCCACCTTGGTTTGCCATGGCAAACCTGTGGAAACACTCCTAGATGTGTTCCAAGCTTTGTAGAGGAAGAAGAGATGAAGAAAATGGAATAAAAGTGAGTATGATACTCACTTTTTCAACTTAGATGTTTCTACCTTGAACTTGGAATTCCAGAGATTTGAGAGTGATATTAGAGTGTAGAGAAGTTTGGAAAGTGAAAATGGTTGTGTGGAGGCTTGCTTTTATAATTGAGGATTAGGGTTTTGTGTTTAATGAAGGTTTAAAGATGATTGGGTGAGGTTGAAGGTGAGAAAAATGGCCAATGCAAGAGCTGGTAGCAACCTTCTGCGGATCATGGGGGTGGCGTCACGCGTAGCCCAAAGAGTCAGGGCGTCGCATGATGCGACGCCTTCCTTGTTCGCTTAAGGTTTGTTTCTTTGTATTTTGGCCACTAACTTTTCATATTTTGACATTTCATGCGTAAATTTTGGCAATTAACATGTTTTCAAGTATATAAACTTGTATAAGTATAATTCGAGTATCGAGAATGTATGTACGAATGTTTGCACTTGTAATAAGTATCAGTTTGTGTATAAACGACTGGATTGTAAGCATAACAAGCATGTATAAGGTATGAATTTCATTATGATCAAAGTCTCGGATTAAAAGGTTAGAACTGAAATACGAATACGATACAAATACAAGTTTCCATAAGTTGAAATACGAATACGATACAAATACAAGTTTCCATAAGTTGAAATACGAATACACTTCCTAAATAAGAAAATTACAAAAAATGAAAGCATTACACAATATAATGCTTAAGCATTTAGAGGCAAATGTCTGAACCATTCAAACATCTCATCGTGAAACAAACTGTTTGAACCATCAAGTATTTAATCAGTAAGAAATTTGAACCATTAAGAGCCTTATTAAAAGTTAAACAAACGCCTACTTAATCATACTTTTCAGTCAAGTATGGTGTTATAAGTGATTAATATGCTATCATTTTTTTACATATTTATTTATACCAGCCGATGAAGGATAACTAGAGGGATTATTGGGTTTGGTTTTGATGTTTCATATATAGTAAAAACATGTCTATTTGACTTATTTCTGTAGGACATTGGTCACCATTTTTAATAAAAAAGTATATAAATAAAATAGTAAAGATACTCTCTTTACATATTTGTGAAATTATAGTACATGTACCGTGTATAAATCCTTACGAATATAACGTATAAAACAACATATGTAATTAAATTGATTCAATTTATGGTCTTCAACAAGAGTGTTAACCGCGTCTTCTTGTATAGTCCGTTGTGTTTTCAGTCCTTTGTGTATGCTTCAACGAGGTTTTGAACCACGTCTTCTTGTACATTAATTCCCTACAAAAAGAACAAACAAATGTTGGCGGTTATGGCTGAGGCACGTGTTCAATACGCTTCTCTTAAAACAGATTTCACACCTCTACTAAAGATGACACATATGTCTCCCAGTGTACCACAGCCGAAGTAGTCTGTACTTCCGGAGAAGACCACACGTCCGAGGTTACATTGGGTAAAATAATAGTGTTAGAACTTGGGGAAAAATATGATACGAAGGTGATGAAATCGTATAGAGAAAACATATTTCTCTAAGTACCCAACACATGGGTCTTCAAGTATTTCTTCTTTCTAAGAACTCTCCATATATTCATGTATTTTTCTTGTATCTCTTCTCTTGTATTTTTCTAGCATTTTTCTCTATCTCAAAATGAAGCACATAGTCTACTATTTTTACAAGAGTTGAGAATAAGTGAAAAGTCTCACTTAATTAGCTACTTAATTATATACTTAACTTAGACATAAAAACTCAAATTAAAAGATATAAAAACTCTATTCAAGAGTTTAATCTTTAATTCACCATATGAAGAGTTTATTAATAATTATAATTTCCTTAAATTATAATTCACTAAATATCCATTCACCAAATTTTCAACAATTTCATATTTGGCTATTTTAGTTATATCTATGATATATCGTTTTAAATCAAATGCAACCAAACCACAACTTAACTTGTTTCCATAATTTTATATAAACTAAAATACTTTGAAATTGAGATGTTACGTGTGAGCTAGTGTTTCCACAAGCATCACACAATTTGTAAATCAACTTTAGCAATGGCTTAAGATTCTTCGAACACATTTGATCAGTTTTGTCTTCTCGAAATCATAACATAATGGTAACAAAAAGTAATGTTCCAAACTTAAGCCAGAAGAATCACGACTCCCGAGAGTGTAAAATGTTTGCATTCAAGGTTGTTTTAATTCAAACTCCCATGCACGATCGAGCATAAATGCCTTGGCAAAAGCAGCAAAATCCCTATGTTTTCAGAAGCTTTTGGTTCCATCCATGCAAAAAAGAGCATTCTTTATGAGATTCTAAAGTTTGATCTCTACAACCATTCTTTTGAACCATTTTCCTTTATAAGTAGTGGGCAAAACCCGCGTGGGGGGGGGGGGATGTTAAACTTTATAAGGCTCGACATCGATGATTTGTATATTAGTATTAACTCCACGGAACAAATTCACGGCGAAACGTTGATAAAATTAATCACATCGTAACAGAAAGGCCGGAATTTTATAAAACACCATATTCTAGAGGTGATAAAAAGAAAAAAAACCCAATGAAAAAAAAATTGAAAGCAGCTTTGACGACTAGTGCATTTATACTTTGATGAAATATAGTTCATCACACATAACTCGGTTTTAGATAAAGTTTACAGTGAAATGTAGATTATTAAGAAGAATGGTATATTTAAAAATGAGTAAATTGCACAAAACATCCTTTATGTTTCCTTAAACTTGCAGGTTCCAGCCTTAATGTTTAAAAGTTGCTAAAAACAGCATTTAAGTTTATTTTTGTTGCGGGTTCAATCCTTTACAGCTAACCACGTTATTTTCTTCAGTTAAGTTCCCTCACATGCATAACATGTGAAACAAAGTTTGGTAAAACGTACGCGACTACAGAGGAGCACGATTACCGTTTGATAGTGTTTAAGTCTAACTTGCGGTGTCCTAAGCGTCACCGGTTGCTGGATCCGACTACTGAACACGGTGTTACGAAGTTCATCGATTTGACGGCATCGGAGTTCCGTGAAAGGTATCTAGGGTTGAAGAGTCGTTTGTCGTTTCCGTCTGATGCGAATAAGGCGCCGATTCTTCCAACTGGTGATAATGCTGAAGAGTTTGATTGGCATGATCAAAATCTGTGTTAATCTTTACAGCTTAGTGGGCTAGCTTAACAAGATTCCTATCTTAATTCCGGGTTCGCCGGAATCCGGCGAAGTCGCCGGAGAAGAAGACCGGGAAAGAAGGTGTTTGATTTTTAAAAGTTTGGTTTTATTGCACATTAGTCCCTGCGGTTAGAATTTTTTTAAATAGGTTAAACCTTAAATATTCTTTTTTTTTATAATTGACGTGAGTGGAAGATCAACCAAAATGACGAATATACCCTCACATGTTATGCATGTGAGGGAGCTTAACTGAAGAAAATAATGTAGTTAGCTGTAAAGGATTGAACCCGCAACAAAAATAAACTTAAAGGCTGTTTTAGCAACTTTTAAACATTAAGGCTGAAACCTGCAAGTTTGAGGAAACATAAAGGATGTTTTGTGCAATTTACTCTTTAAAAATCTATCAAATATCATATTTTAAATGTTAGAAAAGAAGAAGAAAGAAAAATTATGAGTGGACCACGTGTCATCGTTTAATGCAAAAAAACAAAGGCAAAAATTTAGGGAGTAAAGGGTAACTTTTCAGAGGTTCAAATTGTAACTCTCTTAAGTCATGCTTAAAGGCCTCGTACAAGAGTGTTTAAACACTTGCTTCTAAAGAATATATATAGGGTTAATCCTAATTGTTCGGGATAAAATTGTGTGATAAGATAAAGCGGAATAAAAGATAAAGATGGTGAGCCGATAAAGAGAAGAAAATAATAAATAATAGATAATTGTATAGGGATAATTATTAGTTTGAAATAATATGTTTATCCAGTTATTTTATTAATAGGTTAAATAAGTATTAGAGTTGGTATTGGTTTAGGATACCTTGTTTAGCAAGTAATTTGTTTAGTATAAATAGATGGGTTAGATTATGTAATTATGTGGTTGTTTTGTTTTGATAGTAATAAAGAAGAAAGATTCGTGATCGAGTTGATAACAAAATCCTTGTGTGTTCTACGGTTTGGATTCAATTATTTCCAACAATATATATATATATATACACACTAACGGGACACTATGAACCGCACCCACCGATATCGACAATAGTAATTTTCATCTATCATTTATAAGTTTATCTATCATTTAGGATTAAACACATATTAGTTTTAGATTTTGCATATTTAGAAGATGTTCATAGCTACATGAAATCATACATTCAAGATCAAAGGTTCTGATGCTAAAGTTCTGCAGGGTTCCATACCATAATTAGTTTTGAAATTGCTAGGTTTGACCTTCAAAGTCAAACATATCCCTATCATTACAAGAAAACGAGGCATTAGTAGAGACGTGCTATATGTCACCGCTAAAGCCTCACGTTCCGGACACGGGGTCTCCTTTTTATCTGACCGTCCATCTCCTTTTTGATACAATGGTTGGGTTTCTGTTGCACTTTATAAGCAATAACAACGACAAATATCAACCATTAATGGCGGCGCTGCTAAAACCCTAAAATAGTTGCAACAACTTTAACCCACGATTTCTTCCCTCTTTCTCATTTCCCCTCAATTCCCTTCACTCACAAGTTGCAGAAATTGCTCACCCACCACCGTCACGCAACCACCTACCTCTCAAACATCAATTTAGGGTTTGTTTTCTCTTTATTTTGTTTAAGAAGAAGATTTTTGTAGTTGTTTAAATTTTAGGCTAATTAGTTTAGGATTGGTGTTGTTATTTTGAAAAAAAAATGAATTTATGATGCGAATCTTGATATTTAGGCGAAAATTTTGTGATTTTGTGAAAATTTGGGGAATATGTTGCGGGCTTGTTCTAAAACTCGACATTTGTGAATCAACTCTAACACTTTGTGACTTCGACTATTAAGGGAAAGCATGTAGCAAATGAAGACGATGATGAAGGTGACGACAATGATGGTGATGATAATATTAAATATTTTTTTACGTTTTAAGTAATTTTAGGATATTTATGTACAAAAATGAATGACTTTTAAATAATTTTTGGATTTTATATAAGTCACATGTTTATGTAGTCTGCATGTATCATGAAACCGGAAATTGACAAGTTGGGTTTTTTTTGTAAAAATCTCTAAAATATTGAAAATTAAAAAATAATTAAAAAAGACCTATAATGGCAATGAAACCTTTAACGGCGACACATTGCCGCTAATGATCAACACGCATTAGCAGCGACAAGACCTTTAGCTGCGCTTTTTGGATCAATAGCGATCAAGATTTAGCGGCGACATCGGGGACCTAAACCCCTTTTCCTTGTAGTGTATCTAGGATTATAAACTTATATGAAAGTTTAGAAACGCATATAAAAATGCCAAATTCAATAAAATAAAATGATAATAATAACAACATATACATAATTAGAAACAGCATGTGTGTAGATTTGTAAATTTTGTTCATCCAAATACAACCAAAATTGCTTAAAGTATTTGAATTCACTAGGCCTTCTGATTACTTTCAAGGATGTGGTTGAGGATAAACTCCGATCAGTTGTCTCATTTCCTTTATTTCATCTTTTTCTTCACTTGCACGGAAGATTTATACCTTTGTATAGTGGTGTGTTGTCCAATACAAATCTACAATGCGCGTGAGATTAAAAAAATGAACTTGAACCGTTGTCGCAATTTGTGTTCTTTATGATTATTAAAGAATTGATACTTGTACTCCGTCACATATTTAAGCCTCACATGGCATTTTGTGTGGGGATAAAAGAAAACCGCTTAGCTATCAGGAACCAAGTTAAAAGAAATAACAAAAAGAAAACAAAAACTTAGAATTGAAGATTTAGACATCATCTTAGTGTATGTTGATTAGAAATGCACATGTAATGTTATGTAGTTTATGTGTCAATGATTCTTACAAAATCATGATGAAAGTGACGAGACGTATCAAAATCACAAGAGCTGAAGAGACAACTAAACTTTTAACAGAAAACAAACTCAAATTAATTTTTTTTGAACGCCAAGTTTCAACTCAAATTAATTAGAAACAATGATTTTGATAAAAGACCTAAATTACATAGGTCACGCAGTCACGTGACTCCACATGCCATAATGTAAATAAAAACCTAGTAGAGTTGGGATGACACAAAAAGTTCAACCATGTGCTAAGGTTGGTTGGTGTGAATAAAATCTCTAGGTTGGTTAAGACGTCACGTCAGCGTTGCGTAGACATTAGGGATTTTATAGCCCTATGCTTTAACAGTCGTGATGTGGTTTAAAGCCCCTAGTCATTTCTCGATCATTACTTTATTTTGATTTCAATTTAATTTTTGTTCATTCTTTTATTTATAAATTTAAGTTAGTCAATTTAGAAAATAAATTAAAATACTAGATTTTATTTTGTCAAACACGATACATTCAAACAAACTATTAAAACAAAACGATTATTCTACTCGTTGTCACCGTTGTCATCGTCATGGTTGTGAAGATTTGGCTTTGTTTTTTAAAAGTTGAATCATCACCTGAGCCGAAGTAATAATCAAGTCATCAATTATTCCCGAGTCAGATTGAGGGTCGAAGTGAGACGAGTCGAATTACGAAGAGTCAGAGTGTGAGGTCATTTTAAAAAAAAAAGATAGCGAGATTTTGAAGAGTTGAGAGTGTGTTGTAGGTTGGTTAATGAAATATGTATGTATGTACGTGTGTGTATTAGGATTTTGAAAATCAAATTAAGTTTTTTTTTTTATTTTTAATTTTTGACCATTTCCAATTGTTATGTTTTTGTTGGTGGCCTCTCTTTCTTCTCCCCTCTCAATCTCGTTACTGGATTGGTGAAGCAAGCAATGGTGATGGAAGCGCTGTTGAGCTTATGTGACACAGGGTGCCACTTTACGTCCACCAGCCTAAAAGCCCAACTCCGAATCATTAGGGACGTGTTTTCGGGAACGAGAATATTAAAAAAACTAGATGTGGCCTGGGTATGGCATCCTTTGATAACAGTGTAATCCACTAACTTTTTAGTTTTTATGTTTATTTTTCTCATATATAAGTTGTATTAAGAATAGAAAGGCATTTGGGTATGTTTTTAACAAAGTAATACTTTACATGATACCTATATGTATACTCAAAACCTAATGGATTCTAGGATATTAAGTACTAACGAGTATGAAATCAAATTTCGAACATGATTGTAGAATTAAGTATATGTATAGGAGTTAAGTTACCAATTGCGGTCTCAAACCCATTATATTAGGGTGGAAGGAGTGGGTTCGAGGAACATATCGGCGAGTGGGGTTTACCGGTCGGGAAGGTGATGCGGGTGTTTGTGTGGTGAGCGGGGAGGGGTGTAGGCGGTGAGTAGTCACCGATGGAAAAGATCCATTGAAAATGGTGAGGTGACCGTTGAATATAGTCGTTACCTCATTTTTATTAAAAAAATTCAACTTTTCTTTTTTAAACAACACTATTCTCTTCTCCATCCAACACTATTTTTCACTTCTATTCAACCTAAATCCTTTCTTTTACATTCAAAAAATTTAACCCTATTTTCTAAATAATGGCGGATGACATACCACTGCTATTCATTCCATTTGATATTAGCGAAGACGATGATTCTTCCTCAAGCGATAGTAGTTTACTTTTTTTCCAAAATCTTATTAAGGAAGCCGCCGCATTGGAAGACACGGGTACTTCTAGAAAAAGGAAATCTGTCTGTCGAGATCGAGAGAAAGGTCACGAGACCCTTATGGCAGATTATTTTGTTGAGGAGCCCAAATTCAACGAAGTCATAGGTTTCGTATGTCGAAAAGATTGTTTTTAAAAATTGTGAGTGACGTGCAAGCGAATAACTCGTGGTTTCAAGAGGGCATGGATGGGAGAATGAAGAAGAGTTTTACACCGATGCAAAAAGTTACGTCGGCGATTAAACAACTTGCAACCGGTAACTCTCTAGACGACAACGACGAGTATTTAAATATGGATGAAAGGACTTCCCGTGACTGTATAGATAACTTTTTCAAAACGGTATGTAATTTATACGCTTCCGATTTCTTACGTAGATCAACTAGCCACGACATTGAGCTCTTGTATCAAGTTCATTAGGATAAATATCACCTTCTTGGGATGTTGGGTAGTCTTGATTGTACACATTTTGTTTTGAGAATGTGTCCAAAAGAGTTGTGAGGCCAATATATGAGGGGGATCACATGTACCCGACAGTTATGCTCGAAGCAGTGGCCTCTCAAGGTTTGTGGATCTGGCATGCTTTTTGTGGTCCACCAAAATATGATCCTGTGGAGCGCCTTGGAGAACTAGATTTACTCAACCTTTTGGCGGATTCCGACGATGAAGAAATTAGTTTTAGTTTTAAAATGTCTTTATATATTTCAATATCATTTTATTTATTTTAATTTATTGTAATATTTTATTAATTAAACGTACTTTTATTTTGTTTAAAATATGTTTTATTATTAATGCATAATTTCTAAAATAAAAAATATATATAAAAAATAAGAAATAAATTTCTCATATGTTTAAGCACTACTAATGATTAAATATATAATAAGAAGTGAAATAGAAACTTGACATGAGATCACATTATTTACTAGAAAAAAATTTACCATTCCTCAAATAAAAATCACTCTTTCCACCCTTAATAACGAAGTTTCAAAAAGGTGAGTGTTTTGGTGGATTGATTGTGGTTATGGTATGATATGTTTTGACTCCTAATAGAAAAAGAAAAGAGAAAGACCTTCTTTTCTGGCCAAAGCACACATGGGGAGGGGTCCTCTTTGTTGCAATACACCATTGGCCTCTTCTTCTATGGGTCCCACTTCCAAGGGGGTAAAAATGACTTTGCATGCTTTGGCCCCTTTTGATGTCGTTCTTTTCTTATCACTTTTCAATTTGCCTTATTTTCTTATGCTTTTGATATGTTTGTAGTGACCCCCCCTTGTACATCTGAAATTATCCAAAATAAAGTTGCACTATTTAGTCTGTTATTGCACGTTATTAGTCTTATTGGGTATTTTTTCATAAAATTGTCTACTTTGTACAACTAAGCTAATAATATAAATGAAACCAAAAATCTCAGTAATAAATCTAAAAACTTAAAGGAAGCATCAATTTGAAATATTAATGGATGGATATTTATTACATAAATCCAATTCATCAAATGAAATAATACCCAAAATTTGGGATGATACAAACTCTTCAGCGATTTTGATTAGGCGATGATAGAAAATCCACAAGAAGATTTGCCTTCCTATGTTCTAGTTTGGTCTCGTGATCATCTAAATATGCATAAAACGCTATTTGTTTCTTTTGGTATTATGAGTACAAGGCATTAGGTGACATTGCTCCTGAAAAATCACTTGGTTAACTTATATTCTCACTAAAGTGTGATTTCCCCTTCAAGCAACTCTACATTTATGGTGTTACAACATTTATCAACTGATCCGGTGTTCCATTATTATTATATTAACTTTATGATATTTTCACCAAACAACTTCCCCTTCTTTTTTTTTTTTTTTGAATGGCAAACAAATTCACGTCTAAACTCACCCTGGTCGGGGCTATGTTCAAGGTCAACTCCTTGACTGCCATGAGACTATGTCCCCTGGTGTGCTGGAACCGGATGGAATGCGTAAACCCTCGCCCACTTCTTTAATCTGTCCACATGACCAGCTTTAGATTAATTTGGGCTAACCCAACTAGATCCATTAGATTTAAGCCCGAATATATGTACATATATTGTAAATCAAGAGAAGAGTGTATTTCTTTTGATTTAGCATCAACCAATTACGTTGGCAACATGAAATGAAAAAAGACCGAAAAAAAGGCCAGAAAATGCTAGGGGGAATGGAGACATTGCGGTGACTGGCGTACCACAAAAACAGTCACACATATGAATAATGATTCATCATATAGGGTGACACCATCATTACCTTAACGAGTTTCTATTTGTATGTCAGTTATTTTGGGCAAGTGTAAATGATCACCTAAGTTAAATTAATAAAGACCACTTTTTAATCAATCATTACCTATTTTAGAAAATATATTGCACATTTGTTATATATATAATTTTTTAACGACAAATTTGAATCATTAACAGATCACTAGAGTATTATCGTGCCACCAGCGGCACTAGACTTTAATACATATACACCAATTCATGAGTAAACCCAATAAATCTAAGAAAACCTCCCTTTTGTGATTCCAACCGAGGACCTAATGGTCTCTAAGGCTTATCTCACCTCCAAAATCTCAGTAGGCTAGAATGTCATGCGCATTCAATATATATGTGTATTATACATTTCTTACAATTATGTACTTAAAAGTTAAAATGTGTTATGTACTCAACAATACTCTAAAAACATATATAACGAATATAACAATGATTCACATGATAAACTTTATAATTATAAAATACACTACAATCCTTTTGAGATGTAAATCACCCAACTATTATTAACTTATTATACTAATGCACAAAAACTTCTTTAGAAAGAATACTTGATATCCCATATTTTTTTCACTTGAATGATCCAAAAATTCACCTTGGGTTCAAGTTACATTCTTTTCTCAAAGAACCTTCAATAACATACGATTTAATAACAATGAATAGCAAGCACATGCGTTCTCTTTTTAAATCTAGACACAAGAGATGAAAGCCGTGTCGACGGTTCAAAGAGCTTGTAGGATGCATTATTGTAATACCCGCCTCTTCAATAATGAAATCTAACTTTATTGTTCTTCTTTGTGATCGAGTTGTTATTAAATCAATGTTTGTTATGAAGCAGAAGTAGTAATAAACCAACATCTACCAATTGATAGTGGAGTTGCTAAATGATTTGAGTTACAAAAGAAGAAGAGTTCGTATTAGTTCTTACCATGACACAGATGCTCACAACAACAATAGTTTTTGCATGAAATTTCATCCACAATGTTTCACTGTAATATGCTAATTTAAACTAAGTTTTTTAATAGGTTAGGCTTGGGTGTTAATGGATTATATTGGCTTGTAATGTATCAAATATGTTTACTATATAACATTGGATTCTAACATGTCATATTGGGATGGATAAGTTCATATTATGTTTTGAGTAGTCGCATTAAGCAATAAGGAGATGTAATTGACGAATCTTGATCATGGTAGCTATTAATCAAACATGATATGCACACCAACCATGTCATATTATGTCTTAAATGGTTATATGGGTTTTTGTTTGGTTATATTGTCATAATGAGTTACAGAGGGCTACATATATCTTATGGGGCATATAATTAGCATAAGAGTCATGCTAACTCATATGTCTTAACTAGTTATATCATGTTTTAAAACTCAAATTAGATATTTAAATGCAATATGATGGGTCAAAGGCAACCTTTGTTCCAATAAATGTTAAGATATTAAGAGGCCTGATTGGATAAGAGTCTATGAACCAGTAAGAGTACTGGCTTGGCTCGGCCTGATTAGTTGGTGGTGGTGGGTTGAGGAGGTGGTGCATGGGTGCCCGACTGAGGGTTCTGAACACATGTGAATGGATAAAGGGTAAAATTTTCATTTAACATCATTTTGAAACTTAATTTACTGATTGACTCAGAGGTATAATGTCAATGAACCAAACACACTTAATACTAACCAATTCAGAGGTAGCCTCTTAATAATTGAGAGGCTACCAAACAGCCCCTTAATGTGTTATATTGAATCTTAATAGTCTTGATAGTTTTTTAATAGGCCGTATTAGGTAATCTTATATCATAATGGGAAATGATTAGTTTAGATTTGTATGATTATGACTTGCCATTCTTTATTCTGATTGACAAAACATGATTGTGATTGACCTAGATTAACAAGTATGGTATATTTACCTAGATTAACCAAGTATGGTTTACTTTTCTTTTTTTAATTACCATTTTTCTCATGGTTGACCAAATATGGTTGTAGTTGACAATATTGATAAATGGTGATCGACCAATATTGACCATATAATCAAAGGTCTCATTTTCTAACGTGGACTTCGAAAAAGCATATGATTGCTTAAACTGGAAATTTTTTATTACGTTTTGATGCTAGTAAAATGGAGGTGTTGGATGAGGCATACTTTATGCAGGATCGACCATGGTGCTAGTTAACGGATCCCCCGACATCCGGATTTGCTTTCGAACAAGGTTGTAGGCAAGGGGACCTGTTATCCCCATTCATGTTCATTCTAGCCATGGTATCACTTAACATTATTATGAAAAGGGAAGCGGATTCAGGTTTTTACAACGACATTCGCTTACCGAATGAAGGCCCTTCAGTTTCTCATTTATTCTACGCGTATGAAAGAACCAAAAAACCTAGCTCGTATTATGCGTTGTTTCTTTCTTGCCTCAGGCCATAAAGCAAGCCACTCAAAGAGCAAAGTGTATGGTGAGATGTCGTTTAACTACTTAGGAATGATGGTGGGTGCCAACATGAACAAGGTGGCTAGTTGGAAACCGGTGGTGGACCACTTCAATGCAAGATTTGCTAGGTGGAAAGGGAGGTTCTTGTCATCCGCAGGGTGGGTTACATTAGCCAAAGCGGTACTTGGTAATCTTCCCACATATTATCTATCAATTAACAAGCCTCCTAACAAGGTCATCAACACACTTGAACGGAAGTGCGGTAGCAATAATAGTAAGATATGATGGGTGGGGTGGAGAAAAAGGCAACATCACGGAAAATGGGCAGGTTGGGCTTAGGCAGCATCAAGGAGGCTTATATGGCACTATTACTTAAATGGTGGTGGAGGATGAGGGACAGTATGGATCATTTGTGGGTAAAGTAAACTCAGCGTTTCACGAGAAGAATTGGAAAGCGGAATTGATACCTTTGAATAAGAACCGAGCATCTTCAAGAATATTGCAGCGATACAAAATGAATTTACAAAGAAAGGCGTCGACAGAAATAATGAATTGGTTTGTAATATGAGTAGTGAACAAAAAGTAAGGTTTTGGAAAGATATGTGGATACCAAACTGCATACTCATGGATGATTTCCCAAACTTATACAGATTGACAGAGAAGAAAGGTATAACAGTCAAAGAAAAATTCCACGATAGTGGGCAGCGCAACGATGTGAGACTACAAAGGAAAGAGCAGTCGGATAACGATGATGGTCTAGATAAATTTCTAGCTTTCATGGAGCTACTGAGAGATGCTGAAGTGAAGGGTGGCACGGATACATGAGGTTGGAAGATTGACACACTTGAAGGGTTTTCGGTCAAAGTGGTAAAGGAATATCTCAATTCACTCGATTATCATGGCATAGAACTAGAAGGGAGTCGATGGTGTGGTTGGGCAATTTCTAAAGCAAATATGATGGCCCGAAAAAGTGCACAAGGGCGCATCCCTGCGAGTGTCGAACTGAGCAAAAGAGGTGTCCAAGTAGGTAGCATGTTGTGCCCATGTTGTAGTTATGAAGATAAATACGTGGACCATTTATTGGCGACTTGTTCATTGGCTAGAACCCATATCATTTTGATAAGAAGTGATGGAACACTTCATTTAATATTGATATATAACAATTGGCTTAAGATCGATAAAATATATAAAGTATGGACTGATTAAGACAACACTTGCCGTGATGTACATTTCATCATGAAAAATTTACTTATCATGAATATATAGTCATAACACTTATTAGTAATATGTTATCATTCATATTTGACTATATGTTAATTTGTTATCGTTATTTAGGCTATGAGGTGTGGTGTAAGCAGAAGAGATGTGAAATGAGGTGGCTGACTTCCATGACATAAAGCACCTCGCTGCCCTAGCATGGTCATGGCTTGAAGATCTTGACGCACATAAAGATTTGGTGTGGAAGAGATGATTGATTCAGAAAATGAAGTAAAAATGTAAATATGTAAATATTTCACACAAGTATAAAACGGACTACAACTCCCCTTGTATATAAGAAAACCTATGAAAATGATATAATGCACATATGACACTTTTCACACGCAATTTCTGATTAGTATCAACCCAATAGACTTTGTAATATTTTAGTTTCTTTTTACTTTTATTTTTGTCTTTTAACTTAAAAAAAAAAAGACAGCAAATAAATAAATAAATTATAAATTATAAGTTCCCTTTTTTTACACACTCTCTCCCACTCTCCTCACTCCTTACTCTTTCCAAACTCCTGAAATCATCCCACTTGGCCTGAAACCCATCTCACCACCATAATACCATGGGTTGCACCGCCTCAAAGCTAGGCAACGAGGACTCCGTCCGCCGCTGCAAAGAACGCCGTCGTTTAATCAAAGAAGCCGTCTACGCCCGCCACCACCTCGCCGCCGCCCACTCCGACTACTGCCGCTCCCTTAGACTCACCGGATCCGCCCTTTCCACCTTCGCTTCCGGCGAACCCCTCCCTGTCGCCGACGAAACTCCCGCCGTCCTCCTCCCCACCCCTTCCTCCTCTACCCCCACCACCACCACCACAAAACCCCCTTTGTTCTATCCCTACCAAACCCCACCACCACCACCGGAATCACTTTCTCGATCTCCATCACTTGCAAGCTCAAAACACCCACCACCGGTTCCCTCCGCCGTGAACCACCGTCAACGCCGCCCTAAACCCACCATCAAACTCCCTCACATTCTCTCTGAATCAAGCGAAGCTTCTTATTCTCCTCGTGAAAACAATTACACCTACAATGCTCAAGCTAATTACGCATCAACACCTTCACAAGCTTCCTCTGTTTGGAACTGGGAAAACTTCTACCCTCCATCATCCCCTGATTCCGAATACTTCAATCACCGGCAACCAAATTTCGACACTGAAGACGATAAATCCTCAATCTATTCGGGCAAAACCTCAATCTACTCAACCCAGAACGAGAAAAAGAAGAATCATTGGGAATACAATGAAGATAAGCGTTCGGTTTATTCAACCTATTCTCAGAAGAAAAACAACAACAGTCATCATCTAGAAAGAGAGGATGAGGAGGAAACAGAGGAGAGAGAAGAAGTGCAATGTAGCGAATGGGGAGATGGTTACAGCACTACGAGCTCAACTTCCGATGATGATGATGATGAAGAAATTGATAGGGATTCTAGATCCGAGATGGAGAGTCGGTCTAATTTCGGATCCTCTGTTCATAATGAGTCGGTGATTCGACCGCCTTCTGGCCCCAAATCGAAGATGAGTAAATCGGAAAAGGGCGATGATGGTGCAAGCTGGAACACTAGTCAGTATGAGGATAATTCGGATATGAGAATGGTGATTAGGCATCGAGATCTAGAGGAAATTGTTGGTTCGATTAAAGAGTATTTTGATAAAGCTGCTGATGCCGGTGAACAAGTGTCTGAGATGCTTGAAACTGGTAGAGCCCAGCTCGACCGAAGTTTTCGTCAATTGAAAAGTAAGTGGGGTTTTTTTTTTGTGCAATTTCGGCATTTTATTTTTTGAATTTTGAGATTGCAGAATTATTAATTCAGTTTTTTCGAAATGGGTATAATTTGTCTTGAATGTTGAGATTGGGTTGCAAAATTACTAATTTTTGTTATTTTTTAATTGAGATTGGGTTTGCAAAATTACTAATTTTGGTATTTTTTTAATTGAGATCGGGTTGTAAAATTATTAATTTAGTTTTTCTAATTGAATTGGGTCGCAGGATTACTAATTTAGTTTTTTTTTTTCTTTTATTATTATTATTATTATTTTTTTTTTTTTTTTATTTTATTTTTTTTTTTTTTTTTTGAAATTGGGTATGAATTTGTTTTTAATTTCGAGATTGGGTGGCAAAATTACTATTTATTAAAAAAAAATTTAGATTGGGTTGCAAAATTACTAATTTATTAATTTATTTATTATTATTATTAGTTTTTTGAATTGGGTGAGATTTATTTTGAATTTTGAATTGGATTGCAGAGACGGTGTATCATTCAAGTGGGATGTTGAGTAACTTGAGTTCAAGCTGGACATCGAAGCCACCATTGGCGATTAAGTACCGGTTCGATCCCGATTCAATTGGTGAGTCAGGCGGCTCGAAGAGTCTGTGTTCAACTCTGGAGCGACTCTTAGCTTGGAGATAAAGCTCTACCAAGAAGTAAAGGTAATGAAATTACTATTATAACATCAAAGATTATTTCGACATGATTGGTAAATTCAATTTCCTTTTTTGGGCCCATTTTTTATCCATTTTTTATGTAACGGTGGAAAAATGTTGCCTTTATGATGATGGTAATCTTTAGTGAGTGGTTCTTTTGTATGACGAAAATACCCCTGGGTGCACATGGATTGTGACCATCGTGGGTTCCATTGGTAAAATCAGTGTGTGGGTTCCATTGGTAAAATCAGTGCCTTTATGATGACGGAGCTCTTCTTAACCCTTATGTTATACATAAGGGTATTTAAAAAAGATTATTATTTTCCAAATTTCACCATGTTTTAAACTTTTTGACAGCCTATACATGTATAATCTTGTGCCTTAAAAAAGAGCTCCGTGTAAATAGGTTGATAAAAGTTATCATATGAAAAAATAAAATAAAAATTGTGATGGGTGTGGTCTGTTAAAATTACCAAACTGCCCTTGTTATTCTTATCCGGTACCACCATTTATCATGTATAGCAGCAAACACATTGAGCCATGTGAAAGGGTGTGTAAAAAGTTCCTATTTTTCCAAAACTTGCTTTGTTGTGAAATGACCTTTTTGCCCTTGGAGGTTTTAGCTATGTAGGTTATTTTGGAAAAATGACGAAAATGCCCATGGTGGGTAAAACTAAAATATGGCAGTTGTGGGCCATGACAAGTATCCAGGAGCTTTTTGTCTAAGTGAAAATGAAAAGAGAGTCCATGGTGGTAAAACTTGGTTGGGCAAAGGTTGGAAATAAGTGATAGGAATAAATAAAGGTTGTCGTGCAATGACCAAACTGTCCCTGTAAGTAGTAACTGGTAGTCTGACCAATTATGACAACCTGGAGCAATCTTTGTCTGTCATCAAATGTGGAAAAAGAAGGCCAGTTAGCTATGTAGGCTACAAAACAAAACTTATTTTAGTTTTACATGACTAGCAGGCAACAACAAATGAAATACCCTTTTATCTTCTTCTTTTATTTGGCAGATGTTTGTATAAAACTATGAACATGAAATGATTGATATGTCATATTCATTATATACTGTGTTCTTTTAGGTTTCCCATATTTTTTATTTTTTTAATTATCGAAAATATTCAAGTGAAATTTAAATATTTGTCCGATTTAAACAAACTGTTTAGGCACGGGAAGGAGTTAAAATCGAGCATGAGAAGAAGTTGTCGGCGCTACAAAGCCAGGAGCACAAAGGGGAAGATGAAAGTAAATTGAATAAAACAAAAGCTTCGATAAAGCGACTTCAGTCGCTTATAGTCGTTACGTCTCAGGCTGTCTCAACCACCTCTACGGCCATTGTCGGTCTACGAGACACTGATCTTGTCCCGCAGCTTATTGAACTTTGTCATGGGTAAGTAATTTCACACCCGCACATATGCATTATTGTTTTATGTCATTGATCGTATGCTTATGAGTTATGACATTGACCCATAGTTTTCAATAGCGGTCGCTATGGTCACTATAGCGTCTGCGGGCGGGATTTCAGTTTTTTTTAAATATAAATAACGATTATATATAGCTATAAAATAGCTAGATTTTGTGTTTTTGTTAAATATACGTGTAAAATAGCGTATATACCAGCGCATTTTGATATAATATACATATAAAAAAATTAAGATTCTTTTCTAGTCTATCGCAATTTATAAAAATAGCGCCCGTTATATGTCGCGATTCACTATGTAGCATATAGGTAACTTATCGCTATTTGTCGGCCATTAACAACTATGCTCTTAAGGTCATCGTTTGGTGAAACTCGTCAAAATAGATAAAATGGTGATTGAACTTTCGTATGATTCCAACGTGTCTACCTTGACCTTATAATGAAATAATGAATAATGTCGCTTGAAAGTGGATGTGTTTTGGAGGGAACAAATTTGAACAATTGGAATGTTATGGTACGAAAAAATTATTGGCACTTTTGTGTAGGAGATCAAGTGTGTGAAGCTTTATTAAAGGCACCAATATGTGGTAGTTGACCAACTGTCCTGGACCAGAGTAAAGTGCCATGGTCCAAACCTGCATGTTCATTGTGGTTTTTGTTTTTATTAAATAAGCTGTCAAACCGGCACCCCGATTAAAGAGATTTGAAATCGTAACTTAAGTTTAGATGGTACACATTTTACTTATTGATTACTTTTATATTTGTGTAAGTAAATAGTAATGGGTCAAAATGTATGTATTATACAGTATAACAATTTTCAGGATTGACACTTGAGTACTTGAATATATGAATTGTGAACTATATTAATATGAGATTAATGCAGGTTAATGTACATGTGGAGATCTATGAACCAATGCCATGAAGTCCAAAACCATGTAGTTCAACAAGTTCGGGGTCTAGTCAACCGGTCAACAAAAGGCGAGTCAACCTCTGACCTCCACCGCCAAGCGACTCGTGATCTTGAAGCAGCAGCGTCCACCTGGCACACCAGTTTCTGTCGCCTCGTAAAATTCCAAAGAGATTTCATCAGATCTCTCCAAGGATGGTTCAAACTCACACTTCTTCCCATCAACACTGAAGAAGCAAACATCAACGGCTCACAGCCCTCTGATGTTTACATCGTGTTTGATGAGTGGAAGCTAGCCCTTGACCACTTACCCGACACAGTGGCGTCTGAAGCTATTAAAAGCTTCATAAACGTCGTCCACTCCATTTCTTTAAAACAAGCAGAAGAAATGAAGGTGAAAAAGCGCACGGAATCAGCATCAAAAGAACTCGAGAAAAAAGCGTCGTCTTTAAGAAACATAGAGAAGAAATACTACCATTCTTATTCCATGGTCGGGGGGCACGGGCTGGATGCCCGGGACCCACTTTCGGAAAAGAAGACCGAGCTCGTGGCATGTCAAAGACGGGTTGAGGATGAAATGGTCCGACACTCTAAGGCGGTTGAGGTAACAAGATCCATGACTTTAAACAATATTCAAACTGGCTTGCCTGGAGTTTTTCAAGCTATGACAAGCTTTTCAAGCTTGATAATGGAGGCACTTGAGGGTGTTTGCAACAAATCTTATGCAGTTAAATAGTGAGTTTTGAAGTCTGGTTTACTGTTTTAAAGGAAAAGAAATAGATTATAATTCATAGAATTTATATATATGTTATGATGTTCTTAATGGCTAAAAGTTGAGAAGTTTTTGAAGAGGTTTTTGAGATGTTATTAAATGTATATATAACTCTAGGGAATTTTTGGCAAGTTTTATATATTTTGTATAATATTTGTCTTGCTCATATATTTATCTCATGTGATGATAAATTAATTATGTGCTATTAAAAATACTTATAGACTCGGGTAAAGTCATCTTAAAAAGTCTCCTAAAAATGAGAAGAGTACAAAGACATAATGGGTCGCAAAATATAACATAATGTCGAGGAAAAAAGACACATTTAATCTTTAAAAAAGACACAATAACGCAAATATATAAAATACATAATATTTAAACAAAAATTCTATAATGCACAATATAAAAATGCAAAAGCTAAAATCTGAGTTCAATGAGACTGTTTCAATGTTGCTTAAGTGAGTTTAATCGAAGTATGTTTAATATCTTTCTTACGACTTCCTAGTTTTAGAAGACTATTTATTTGATCATAACCATGTGAACTCATGTAAGTTTCAAATTTAAAATTTATTTAAGATTTTTTAGAAATTCATTTTTATATTAATAAATTCTTTGGACAAACGGGTGTCTTGCAATAACTTTTGGAAAGCTATTTTGAATGCAAATGGGTGCTCTTTTCTATGATCTTGTAAAATTGGACTCTTCAATATTTGAATTGTGAATGCAAATGATTGAAGAAAACTTGTGAAAATGGTAAAAGTTAGAATTTTCAATAGCGTATTCAGTTTATTTTTTTATTTTTCTATAATATATAATTTAGTTTTAATATTAGAAAAATCTAAATGCATGCTTTCTTTTTTTTTCTTTTATAAAGTTTATTAAAAACTAACGTGTATCCAAAATAAGATATTTTGGCCTTTGAATTAAATTAGGAAACTCAAGTATCAAACTTATTTTTTTTATTTTCAGCCATTTGGATTAGTTAATTAAGATATGATATGGTGAATTATTTAAGATACGGTGAATTTGAAATATGAAAAAAACGCACCTCACTTAGATGGTGTAGGATTTTATATTTCTCACCTAAGAGCATGTGTTGTGAAGGAGGTGAAATGTGATGGTAGATTGAAATGGTGATTGAGTTACATATCTTTGTAATATATATATAAAAAAATTTCAAACCACCATCGGCCCACGCCCGTGAGCTCCTTCATCCCCACCACCCACACATCCCCTTCGCGCCCCTCCCCACCACCCACACATCCCCTTCGCGCCCCTCTGCCACAGTGATGCCCCCAACTTGTAAGACTTGACACTCCTCTCCACCCTCTCTTTTACCACCCCACATAGACTAAGAAGATCCTAGATTGACAAGAAGAAGAAGAAACCCTTTGTGAAATACTATTGAAAAAAAAAACCACACCTTTAAAAAATACTCAACGTCTATTTAAGGGATGTTTTGTGTGAAACAAAAATTATTTGGGTTCATATCTTTGTAAGTATAAGATTATGACATATTTAGGTGAAAAAATTATTGATGAGCTTTTTTAAATTTACTAGTCTACTAGTCGATTAATCAAATATTTTCAAGGAGACACCAATCATATCCCATGTTAGAGGAAGGAGGTGATGTAAAACCCTATGAGAGCGGCAGAATGAGGATCGAGTGCCATCTCTGTGTCCAAAGACCAACATTGACACATGGGATTTTTTTTTATATAAAATGTAGATTTTCTTGGCTTTTATTAATATTTTTTTTACAAGTGGCTTAATTAAAACATTAAGAGACACACGGAAACACCTTTTGTACTTTTGCTGTCCCAAAAGGCACCTAACATCCTCAGAGAGAGGAATATGCCCTAAAATGCTTAAACCCCCATTTTCTAATAAATTAAAGTAACTTTCAACAAATTCTATTAGATATAAGGATGATTAGATTATATATTATTTGTAAGAATTCAATATAAATAGGTCTTTAACATACAAATGCTTTTAAATGAGAATAAGAAGTGAATGAAGTTTTATTTTCTTTCATATTAGTTAAGTATGATTTTTAATTGCAAAATTTGTGAAAAAAATACTTTGTATTTACTCTAAAAAGTAATTCTAATTACTATAGAGTAATTATTTAGTTACTCTACTGGTGTAAAAAACATGATTTTTTCAAGATTATAGATTAAAATACATGTTTGACAAGATAAGAAAAAATATGTGTTTTATTTGCAATTATTGTGTTAAGAATTTACATCGAGATAGATGGTAATCTATGCTTCACACATGTTAAACCCAATTTGATGTATTTAAGACCCATTTGTTCGGGAACTTAACCTGTACATTATATATTGTTTAAGTTACACCTAAATAAGTAACTTAAATAAGAATGCAAACTTTTAACATACCGCAACTTTTGTCTTACAAAGGTATGATACAACTATGCATACACTTTATATAGCATAAATGACGCAAAACTACCATACGTCTAACACACAAAAGTTTGTTATTGTTGGTTAACAAAGAGTGTTGTTGCCACTACCAAAAATGCTTTTCAAAGTACACAAACTTATTTACCCTTGAACAACAAGCTTTCATAGCAAACTCACTCTTCATAAAAAAATACCATCCATCCAATCTTTTTAGATACTCTAAGCGTTATCACGCTCTCTTTTTAGATGCTCTAACTATTTATTATAATTTTTAAGATGCTCTAACTATATATATAAGGTAATGTTTAAATAAAAAAGTTACACACTATAGGGCACCACACACATTGTCGGGGGTGGGTTAATGGTGGCAATTGGGTACCTGTTAAGACATGATTAGACTGTTTGACTGAAAAATACACCCTTTGACTTTTTTATTTTTAAAATAATTAAAATTACAATGTTAGGATTCATCACTTATCCATCTTTGTACATAAAACATAAAACTGTTTTATAAACATGAGGTATAAAATAGTTAAACGAGTCGTAATCATGTTTGAAACTTATGTTGGATCTTGAGCCCAACCCATGTTTACACGAGAACAAAGTTACATTATTGAATAAAAATATCATGCTTTATATATATATATATATATAGTGAGGAGTTCAAATGACATATAGATAAATCTATAATTGTCATTAATTAGCTAATTAATTAAACTTGTAACTCATTTTTTTCATATACTCTTTCAAGAAAAAATAATTTATGGTGTAGGACAATTTTCGACATGTGTAGGATAAATTTTAGTATGTGTAGGATAAATTTTGAAATGTGTATGGTAAATTTACATGTGTGTAGGGTAAATTCCGGTAAATATAAGACATAAGTAGGATAAATTTTGAAATGTGTAGAATCAAATGTTTTTACTTTATTAATGAGAGATAATATAATAAATGAGAGGAGTGATAAACTATTTAATGTTTTACCATTATACCCTTTTTTCTTTTTCTTCTCAAATGAACCTTCTCATATATATATATATATATATATATATATATATATATATATATATATATATATACACGAAAAGGATATTATAAGATCAGACTTTTAAGAGACTATAAAACTTCATGTAAGTTGCGAATTTTGCTCTTTATGATTTTAGTTAGTTTTTTATTATTTACAATTTTTGGTTAGTTTTTCCTCAAGCAAGTATCAACTTCTTTAAAAACAATGACATCTTCTAATGAGAGCTCTCTTATTATTAATGTTGGGTAGTCTAGCCTTTATAAAGCTCCGGTGAAACAAATTAAAGAGTGTGTTCGGAAACATGTTGACAATGATTGAGAGCAACTAGTCTTAACTCTCCCGTATTGCGGTGAGGGGCGTAAAACCGTGCTATCAGAGTTGCAGGGAGACATAAAACCATGTTAAGTAGAAACCAAATGACGATCAAAACCAGGAAAAACATAAAATAAAAACACGAGTTTCTAGCATTAAGTGACTCACACGACATAAAATGTAGTCAAAATTGAATTTATACCGACACGTATTAGAAAGTCGAGGGGGTAATAAAATGTAAGGGACCAAATGTGTCCACCACACATAATGCTAATAAGTACCAACCGAACTTCGACCAAATCTAAGAAAAAACGTAAAACAAAAGTAACAATATAAAAACCTCATTTAAAATTGTGGCAAAATTATAAAAAAATCAAAGTTTTATTACAAAACACACACAGAAAAGGCGAAACTATAAAAAGACAAAAAAAAAACCACTATTCCTCCAAACGTTATGAATTAATATATGTAGATAATGAGTTGTTTTTGCGTATATGCGATAGCATTCAAGCATCCAATGAAGGACAAAAGAATACATTGGATGAGATTCAATCTAGGTCTAGCATTTCTGATACTAAGAAGTCGTATACTCATATGTGGACTAGTTGCTTTAATAAATGATGAAGGTTGAAAGCACATGGAATCTTTGTTTTGGACTGTACAATACTACTACATATAAGCTTATTCAAAGAATACTCAAACCAACTTAATCTCTATTCACTTATTGTCTTTATTAGCATTTTGTGGTATTAGTTTTGTGAGTTATTTGCATTATGTTATCTACTTCTAAGTTTTTCACAATGTAGCAAGTGTTTTAACCCTTTCAATGCTGAGTTATTTGCATTATCTTATCTACTTCTAAGTTAAAAACAATGTAACAAGTGTTTTAACCCTTTCAATGTAATTTAGTTGTTTTCAACCTTAAATCTTACATAAAAGGAAGTCCATATATTGTTTCTATAGTAGTCTAAAGCAATCACTAAAGGCTAAAACATAAATCCGAACTCTAAATGGTAACCCTAACCAATAGGTAAGTAGAAAGACCATTCAATCAAACCATGACAGAAAAAGATCAAATAAGAGACTGTTAACTTGTTCAATTTATTATTCATGACATATGTTTTAGGTTTGGGTTTAATTACATACATCTAGAACACTTAATTAACCGAAAAGATTTCAACATATAACTCCTCAAAGTTGACGAATGTTTCTTTTAGCATTACACTCCGTCAAATTCTAGGAGCAGTGATGCTCCTTTTTTTTTTTTCAAAGTATTGCCATGTGTAGTACAATTTATTTTTATTTTTTTATTTTTTTTGTGTATTTTAAAAATGGTAGATTACAGGCAAAAAATGTTAAAAACATTGTTTTGTTTTTTAAGGGTTTTTTTTTCTTCTGAGTTTTTGAGTTTTCTCTTGAACCTTTCCTCATATATCATACATACATAGATAGAGACAGATAGATAGATAATAAAGGTTATACATCTGGGTCAATTTGAATGACCAGATCCAAATCTCAAACCAGACCAAACTGTTAAACCATCAAACCGTGAAAGTCGAACGATAAACTGAACCTTTTGGATCTCAAACCAGCCAAACTGATTAACTTGCTATGATTTGAGCATATCGATTAGTTTTAACAGTTTTCTATTAGACTTGATAATTGCTAAAGAAATCACAATAAAGTTAATAACAAATCATTGTTCCCGGGTAAAAGTAAATACCAAACCTATCTTACATGAACTTGGTTAATCCACAAATGGGTGTTTAAGCCAAAACCTGATTTGAGCTTAAACTTTGGCCCATTTACTAACTAACTGTAAAAAAAAAAAAAAAAACCTCGACCCGTATTACTTGGGCTAGTCTTAAAACCGGCCCATAACTGGGCCTAGCAACCCAATCCAATATTTCTTTAAACCCTAGGGTTTGTTTTCTCATCAACAATACAGGAGGCGGCAGTTGTATTTCACAGAGCGAAGAAATCTTGATCTTTTATCTTTCAGGTACATTTTATTATTAATTTTGTTAAAACATGATATGAAATTTGTGAAAACATGATGATTCTTGCTATGGTAGTTTGTTTGACCGAGAGGAATGTCGATCGGAGAGCTTGCTTCCACTTACGCTTGTTTGATCCTTTCTGACGATGGCATCCCTATCACTGTTAGTAATCTTTATCGCCTCAGTTAAATGCTAAATTGTGTTTTGTTTATATTTTTGTATCATGTTGATTAAATTAAGAAACATGCTTCGGATATTTTTTTTATTTTTGTTATGTTTTGATGTTAATAGATTGAAATAAAGTGGTTTCTAAACTAATTTGTTTTCAACTATGGTTAGTATACATTACCTAGTATTTTAGTATTTCAAATAAACTGTTTTTATATCATTTTAAAAAGTAGTTTAGAAAATTCTTAACGAAAACTAGTTTATTTATATATATGGTGATATGGTCAGTATACATTACTCTTTATTAGTTCTTGATTTAAAAAAACTAGTTTATTTATAATTAAACATACTGTTTGATTTTAAATTTGGAAGGTAGCAGTATGATTTTTGTTTCAAATATGATGTAGTAGATAGATTGGTCGAAACGAATTTTTCGAATAAGTTATGTTTTGCTTGAATTCGTATTCGATTAAGAGCTAGCCAATTCGATTCGAGTTCGTATTCGAATGAAAATCCCAATTCGTATTCAGTTCTAATTCGCATAAAAATTTGATTTCGAGTCGAAGTCGAATAAATTCGTTTTGATTCATATTCAGTTATAATATGTAACAAATTCGTTTAAGTTATGGGTTTTGTAATAGATTTGGTTATGGGTTATCTTTATATTTTGAATAAATCTAGAGATTAAATTATATATAGCCCAATGGAAGTTGTATATGTTTTATATATAAAAATAATAATTAAATATGTATAGTTCTAGTTTGAATTTCGAATCTAATCAAATTTAAAATTATAAATTCATATTTGATTTACCGGACTCGAATGGAATCGAATTCGAATTCTTGATAATTGAAACGAATTCTTGATGATCCAATCGAATTTTGAATTTTTCAAATTCGAAACAAATTCTGAACACCCCCAATCCATCTTCAATCTTCATTTGACGAGATTACATTCATGAATTTTGTGCTAAACCAATTACAAACAACGAATTTTGTATTTTGTGTATTTGCAGGCTGAGAAGATTGCTACCATTTTGAAAGCATCCAATGTCGAGTGTGAATCCTACTGGCCAAGTTTGTTTGCTAAACTTGCGGAGAAGAAAAACATCAATGATCTTATCGTAAACGTTGGTGCTGGAGGAGGTGGTGGTGGTGCACCAGCGGTTGCTGCCCCTGCTGCCGGTGGTGGTGCCAATGCAGCCGCTCCTCCGCCAGAAGAAAAGAAGGTAAACTTTACATTTTCATTAAATTATATTTTTTTTGTGTTCGATGGTGTTTGTCTAAACATATGTTTTTGCAAACAGGAAGAGCCCAAGGAAGAGAGCGACGATGATATGGGATTTAGCTTATTTGATTAGAAGCCTGTTTTTCGTATGTTTTAGAAACGAACCCTTCTTTTGCAAGACATTGTTCTTTGATTTGCCATCTTTTTATTATATGTTGTTTAGAAATCTATTACATGGTATCATTAAGAAGCATTTTTGTTTAACCTTTTTATATTGTTTTGAGGTTAACTTTCCGTTTTTGGTTGGGAAGATCTCGTGATGTGTTTTTTGTTTTGAAATAGATTTCGCGTTACTTGTATCTTAATATTCCAAGGTCTAGGCCGCGCAATTTTTGCTCATACATTAACCTGGGTTCCTTCGGGCTTAAATTATAAGTTTTTGGTACTTTCATGTTAATGTTCAAACTGGGTAGAACCAAAAAATAGAAACAAGAAAACATGTCACAATGTGCCATGAAAAGGAAGAGGCGTCACATTGGGCATATGAAGAAAAGCTCGTCTTACTCATTAATCATGCCTACGATGTGCAATGCTGGCGGAACAGCAACCCATTGCTGTTCTCAACGAATGTGAAGTGCAAACTCACCCCACGTTTGTTCGATTTCAATATCTTCTTGTACCTTTCATGTTACATTCTTGTCTCAGCATGTTGAAAGGCGAATTTCTTCATAGGTAATTATAGACTTTAAGGTTGCTAACTAGGTTACGCAAAAATTTAACGAGCGTTAGAGTCAAGATGTTATGCAGAGGCTTTTTTCAAAAGAAAAAAAAAATCAAATTTAATTTCACAAATTCAACCAATTTTTTTTTACAAAAATCCCAACTCTCTCAATAAATACTGATTCTTTGACAAAAAGTTGTTAATTGATCTATGGACCTCACACAGAAAGATATTGGTTTTGAACTGAAAACAGAAAAATGTAGTTGGTCCGAGCCAACGATTAATCCAACCCCCGCGATTCAAACCCAACAATCTTAAACCCCACATTCCTACACAATTTTCATGACACTCGCAATATTCACAAACCCCGCAATTTACAATCCAAACCACCTACAAAGAGTTCTGTTTCCCACCCGAAACACTCATAGTGAATCCATATTGTTACCAAAACCCGAACCAACCCTAACAACGCTACTTGAACCCACCCAAACAACACCAAAGGATTCATCGTCATCAAGCGACCAATAAGACTTGGTTGGAATTGCTACTGACTTTACCCCTTTAAGCAAAGAAAGCGAAGACAATCAACGCCGGATCTGAGAGGAGAAGAAGCAATTGAAGAAGGTTGTGAAGGAAATTAATTCAACATAACAAGGCCGGTACGTCCAATGTTCCATCTATTCATGGGTCCAGAACCATATAATGTAAAAACATAGAGTAAACTGTTATTTTGGTCCTGAGGTTTGGGCAGTTTTGCCATTTTAGTCTAAATCTTAAACTTTTTGCATTTAGGTCCCCGTGGTTTCAGTTTTATTGCCATTTTGGTCCAAAAGTAATTTTTGTCTTCTAAAATCCTGCTATTTTGTCCTTTTCCTCAAGGCAAAATAGTCATTTTAAGCAGAGTTTGAGATTTATTTATAATATATAATATATATTAATGCTTAAAATGACCATTTTGTCCCTGAGGAAAAGGACAAAATAGCAGGATTTTAGAAGACAAATATCACTTTTGGACCAAAATGGCAATAAAACTGAAACCACAGGGAACCAGATGCAAAAAGTTTGAGATTTGGACTAAAGTGGCAAAAAGTACCGATACCTAGGGACCAAAATAGCAGTTTACTCAAAAAAAAATATTTACTTATTGTGAATAGACTTATGCTATTGTTTCTACATAAGATATGTAGCAAGAGATTCTAATTGCTTCAACATTCATTATTACATTTAGTAAATAGTTAAAAGAATATTTTAGCCAAAGACTATAGGGAGTGAGGGAGTTATACGACATGTGGACGTCACGTTAGCATGCGTCAGAAAAGTGGCGTGGTGCAAAAAAAGGAGTAGGACGGGCGTGAAAGGGTGAGGTTATTCTACACGTGACACACTTTGGATTATTATTTATATTTAGAAATTATATAAAATCTATTTTAATTTAAAAAAAAACATTAATCCTAATTAAACAAATAACATTAATAATATATATCACATAATTTAAAAATTAGAAACATTACATAACTAACAAAATGTAGCTATAAAAAGATTACATAACTAAAATAAAACGTTAAACAAGAACACAATTAAATAAAAAATCTAATATTTGTCACGCCAAAATGTGTTTGAAGTCACGGCTGTAGACGTGCTTGTAGTTGATGAGGGCGACTTGTATGATGTTGTCTTCAACAAGGTCACCACCCTTATTTTCCACCGCGATGTGCACCGTCTCAAATCTTTCGCTATCAAAATTGATAGTCCTAATACGAGAAGAAAGTGCATCCATGGTTCGGGTGGTGTCACCCCTATGGATGCAAAATTGTTGGAAAATAGTCCCCCAAAACGGACCACTCGAGCGATTACGAGGCGAGTAGTGAGTAAGCGCTTTGACCCACTATTGACACAACGCGATATCCTCTTCTTCGCTCCATGGAATCGTTGCCATTATTTTTAAAATTTTGAAGTGGAAATGTGTAGAAAGTTAAGAGAAATTTAGATGAATTGTGAGTGTTTGTAAAAAAATGGAAGGAAATGGTGTTTCACGCCAATACCATGTGGTTCTTAATAGAATAAAGATGGAGTAAATTACAAGTACAATTTTAATTTTATTTTATTTTTAATTATATACAAAACAAAACTTGTATCTAAAATTTAAGGCCAAAGAGGGTTCATGACAATCTGATTCATTTTTCTTCAATCTACATTACCCTGTTTCTTTCCTAAACCTAAATCAACCTATTTCTTCCTTAACACATTCTCTTTTATTCTCCGGTGATTCTATAGACAATGTAGTCGAAGTCGGCCAAGGCCGCAGAGCCACAATGTGCAGCCTGCGTGGTGCTTAACAAAGCATGCTTTGTGTATTGTCCATACCGCAACGTCTTCCCCTACGGGCATAAGGAGATCAAATATTTCATTTTAATTCTCGATGAGATGAATATTGTGCGCTTCCGAAGGAAGCTGCTTTGTCTAGGAGAGGAGCAGCGGAAGCTCTACATGGAGAGCCTGCTTGACAGCATCAGGAGAATGGAAAAAATCTATTATGAGATACAAGCAGGATGTGTGAAGGAAGATGCGAATTTTCCACCGGGATGCTGACGCAAATTTCCAGAAATCTATCGACGCCATCGAAGAGAAACCTGGAGGAGATCATGGTGGTGCTGGCATCCCTATCACTGTTAGTTATTTCTATCTCAAAGTTGATGGATCAGATACATTATATATGTTATCTTATATCTTCATTTGACACACTACATACATCATTTGTTGTATATTTGTTAAGTTTTGATGAACAATGTTCTAGTCAGGAAAGATGGTTACCATAATGTTTAATGTTATATGTTTGATTTTCACATGAAAATTGATGAATCTGATAAATTGATCTGAATATTTATGTTTTATTTGTCATTTTAATGATATGAATCATGTGTTGAAACTTGAAACCAATTACAAACAACATGAATCTTGTCCATTTTGTTTATAATTATAGTCAGGATAAACAGATGCTTTAATTTTTATGATAGCATTATTGATTTTGAGTTAAATTTTTATGTATTAGATAGATTGGTAGGAAAATTATGTTGTATATATTTATCTGGAATCTTCATTTGACAAGATGATAGCACTACATATATGAATTTTGTGTTTGGTTGATGTTTGTGTGACATGTTGCTTTTGCAAACAGGAAGAGCCCAAGGAAGAAAGTGATGATGATATGGGACTTGGCTTATTTGATTAGAAGCCTTAATTGGTATGTTTTAGTTTAAACAAATCACTTTTTGCAAGATATTGATGTTTTGATTTGCCATCTTTTTTTATTTTATGGTGTTTAGAAATCTATTACATTGTACCATTAAGAAGCATTTTTGTCCAATCTTTTTTTGATTGTCTTGAACTTCCTTCACAATTGGGTTGGGTATAGTAGCCTAATAGGTATGTGTGCTAATTACTGTAACCAAATAAAACTAAGATGGTATATTGACACTGAAAAAAGTTGGAAGATTAAAGTTTAAAAACAACAAGAGGTTGTAGTAGGTGAATCTGAAATATTACTGAATTAAATTAGAGATTTGAAAATAAGTGATTTGTGTTAGACTATCTTCAACGCTTCTACGTGGAGGTGGACCGATGAGAATTTTTGTGTAAGTGGAGAGAAGATAGGCGAGAGAGCGAAGACGTCTATGGCTAATGGGGGTCAAAGGCGAAGAGTTGGCAGCAAAGGATGTGGAAGGAGAGTTGCGGTGAGGAGCGCCATACAGGAAGAGACGGTCTTACACATTAACATGGGTAATCGTTTGTATTAAATCAAAACCCGTCATGTTGGGTTGTTCTAAGGTACCAAAATCTTGGTTTAAAATTTCAATTAGATCACTATAATACGTAATTTCCCCTCTATTACTTTACAACTTTTTGTAGCTAAGAACATTGTTCAATTTTTTCTTGCTTTTTATTGGTTTGCATTCCACCGTTCTTTTCATTGTTCACAATTTGATTATATTATGTATTATTTATATCTATTTGAGTAATAAAATTGTGGGGTCATGAGCATTCTTTTGCAAGATTATTATTTTTATGTTGAGTGAATGGTTGTGTTGGGGTGACTTTTGAATGAATTTTAGGACATTTATACATACCGTCCTTTTTTTATTGTTAAGTTTGAACGCCAGTTTTAATATCATTGAATATATTCATCTTTTAAAATGGCTCAATCTATTCACACCCCTACTGTCTATTTGGACACCATGGATCCTAGACGGGTCGTCTAGGTCTAGACGCGCCGTATAGCATTGATTTTGAGGAGTCAGCAAGTACCTGGCAGGGCGCATAAATTTTAGCGTTTAGACGGGGCGTCTGGACCTAGACGACCCGTCTAGGAACTTGTGTTTATTTTGGTTGGAAAATGGGTGTTTTGGTGGGTAGATTGATTGTTGTTGGAGTTTGAAAATAGTGTTATGGTGGGATAAATTGGTTGTTGTTGGAGGTTGAATTTTTTTTAGGTGTAATTTTAGGTTTTTAAAAAGTTTTGTTTATTGTATAAAAGTGAGTTATCTTTTTCAATCGTTATATATATTTAATTGTTTTTACATTATATTTTTTATAAAAAATATAATGCTAAAATTTAATATTGTTTTCAACATTTTAAGATGAATGCAACAAGTGTATGTTGTTTTCGTATTACATTTCAGAGTTGATTTAACACAAACAATCATCAAGTAATCGAATAACTGAAAACAAAGTTAAATATAACATATATAACATTAATTTGTATAACCATAACAATATTTATCTGTACAGCTGAAAACTAAATACAAAATGTCTATGCATACGAGCCGGCATCGGAGTCAGGATCTGGCTGTTGCGGCTGCTGCTGCTGATATGGTGCTCGAGGTGGTGGGAGCGGTATGGGAGGTAACCCGTCTCTCTCACGTCTATCCTGCATCTCCCGAACCACCCAGCCCATTAGATCCATAAGCCTGTCGACGTCGGCTCGTAAGCGCGGGTATGCCGCACCCCCCGAGGCATGACCTAGAAGGACGTGCTGCGGAAACTGAGGCGCCCCGTGAGGTGGATGGTGGCGGTGGCGGTCCGTCAACATCAACTGGAGGGTCCTGTACTACCGCTGCCTCATCTGCCGGCGGATGGACTGGAGAGAAGTGATCGGGCAGCGGCTCCGGAATCCAAGGCTCACCTTCGCGACTTTTAAATCGCTCGCCGAGCATGTCGAACCCCTTCACCAGCCTCATCCCGCGCAAGGTCTGAAAAACCCATCCGCGTGGACGGTATGGCCGGCTGCAAGTGCGGGTCCGACTCTGGGCACAAGACCCAATGACCGGGCAATGACGGTGGCGTACGCCCCGCCGTACAAAAAGTCGCGCTCCTGCCGGTGTGGGCGGAGGCGAAGTACTGGGCGAGATCGTGCGCAAGTGCGCACGGCCTCCTGTACAGAAGGCAATAGAAAAAAACAATCGGTGCTCGTACACCACTCACGGCTTTGTCCGCGAGCGGTAATAGACGTAGCGAGCATCCGATGTAGATGCCTGCACATTATGTTAGCAAAACACGGAAATTAATTCATAGCAACAATAATCAAACAATTAACGTAATAAACGTACGTACCTGTACAGCGGGTCGGCAACGTGAGAAATTCTCCCCTTCGCCCTGAATTACAGCTCAACATGGTTAATTACCATTTTGCCCCTGGATTAGGCCTAGATGGGCGACCGTTCAGGGGTAAAATGATAATTTACATTTTAAATTTAAAATTCAAATTTTCTCAGGGATAAAGATCCCGCCTACACTGTACGGTGCGTTTAGGTCTAGACGACCCGTCTAGCCCTTGACAATATGCCCATTATGCCCCTGAGCTTAGCCTAGATGGCCAACAAACCAGAGGTAGAATTGTCTTCTTGCTAGGCCAAGACGGGCGCCTAGGTCTAGACGACCCGTATATGTACATTTAAAGTTTTTTGTATTACTAATAGTATTTTATTTTACTTAATTTGAACTTTGATTTAAGCCGACATTCTACCAGTACACCAAAGGTACAACAAATAAACCATACAAAGTCTATCTAAAAACCAACAAACTCCGGGTATTGACAAACAGACGGCAATTATACTCTCCGAGCTCGCACGTCCCACCGTCGTCACCGGCAGTATTGACAGTTCGTCATCTGCCGGTGCCGACGGTGGGATGTGAGAGCTCGGAGAGTATAAATGCTGGTCAATACCCAGAGTTTGTTGGTTTTTAGATGGGCTTTGTATGGTTTTTTTTAAACCATACAAAGCCTATCTAAAAACCAACAAACTCCGGGTATTGACCAGCAATTATACTCTCCGAGCTCTCCCGTCCCACCGTCGCACCGACAGTATCGACATTTCGTCTTCTGCGATGTCGACGGTTGGACGTGAGAGCTCGAGATATAATTGCTGTTGTTTGTCAATACCCAGAGTTTGTTGGTTTTTAGATGGGCTTTGTATTTAAAAACCATCAAACTCGGGTATTGACAAACAGACGGTAATCATACTATCCGAGCTCTCACGTCCAACCGTCCCCGCGGGCAGTATTGACATTTCGTCATCTGCCGGTGCCGACGTTTGGACGTGAGAGCTCGGAGAGTATCATTACCGTCTGTTTGTCAATACCCGGAGTTTGTTGGTTTTTAGATACAAAGGTTTGTATGGTTTAATTGTTGTGACTTGGGTGTACTAAAGGAATATCGGCTTATATCAAAGTTCAAATTAAGTAAATAAAATTCTATTAGTTATACCAAAAGTTTTCTTATTGTATTAAAAAAAATCTTTGTATTATTTATACAAATAAATCGTATTAAACATATAAAAAATCGAGCCATTGTTCTTGCTTTCTTGACCGTGGTTGACCAAGACTGATCATCAGACGATGACTGAGACTCGTTAGGTGCTGTAGAAATACCTGAAATAAGTTCAAAACATATCACTATGTTAAACCACAACACACTCTATTACGCAAACAAAAACCATATATATTTAAAAAATGACAGTATTTCTCATTTACCTGCATTTACTCCTCGAGTTTCCCTTCGGTTACAGTCTTCGATTCAGCACAAGACACTCTTTGACGTGTAGTCGATTGAGATACAAATTTGCACGCTGGAAACCGTCCCTCCGATACTTTTTTCCAAAATATATAAGGCTGATCTCCATCGGGTAAATATGTATTATACTCACTGTGAAACCTCGGGCGTTTTTCAAACCATCTTCGCGAGATACGGATTGCCTGCGTATGAGGGTGTCTCACCACCATATCCTCCACCATCACGAATAATGTCTTGTAAACTAGACACAACCTCCTCTTGCTCGTTAGAATTGGGAACACTGCTCTCCCCCTAACGACGATATCACCATTAGTAAATAATTAAAACAACAACTAGTTTAACGTAATAACTATTACCGTATTGGTTTCAGGCACCCATGAGTCGCCAGAATACGCCCCAAAGAAATAGTTGTCATCCCAGTTTAATGACATTTCACCACCTTTGAATGATATCAGATGAAGTAATACAAGCCAAAGTTCAAGACAAAGAGAATTCCGACAACGAATTGAAAGTTTTATGCGACATCAAATGCTCTGCATGGGTCTATTTAACAAAGAAATAGACGCCCTGTCTAATGCCTAGGCGGTGAGAATGATATCAGATTGAATGATATAAGCCAAAGAAGAAGTCAGAGAGAATTCCGACGACGAATTGAAAAATTTATGCGACACAAATGCTCTGCATGGCTCTATTTAAGAAGGATATATATGCCCCGTCTAAGCCTAGACGGGGCATCTTACTTTGCAACTTGACTGACATGGATGCAGAGCACAAACTTTAAGACGGTAGTCTAGACCTAGACGCCCCGTCTTGGCCTGGTCGTCTTGACATCCGTCTATTGCTAGACGCCCCGTCTGATGTGACTGATTTGACGTTGTACGGTGCAGGAATGTGGTCGGAGAAAAAAATAACCTAGACGCCCCATCTAGGTCTAGACGACCCGTCTAAAGGGTGTCTAAATAGGCAAGTGGATGTGTAAATATGTAGACCCTTTAAATTTCAAGAACAAGGTTGGTTGGTAACTTTCTAATCTGTCTACTATTTAAGAAAGTTATCGATTTTCATTATTCATTTTACTACATCTAAACTAACTTTTTAAGTTTTCAATATACAAATATAAAATTTATAATTTATGCCGATGTTACTTTTAATGTATTGTTTAATTTAAGTGACCTCCTACGTAAAATAACCAAAGTTTCAAATATAGTGTTTCATTCAAACTTTATAGATTAGCATCTTATTGAAAAAATATTATTCAGTTAAGCATCAAATTCAAATAATCGAAATAGGGATCTGAATATTTTATTTAAATATTGCTTATAATATGCATTGATAACGATATTCATTTTTATGTAATTGATCTATGTGAATCGTTTTGGATATTTAGGTTTTCTCTTTTGGTTGTTGAGGCGAGTGTTCATTCCATCACGAACCTCTGCTATCGTTTCGTTTACTTTCGTAATGATGTGTGTGGTTAAATATCTTAGCGTCTTTTTTGTTAGGTTTATGTTCCCGCCATAACGTACGGGTCCTAAAAACTCGCTATATTAGAAATACACTTCAAACTATTTTATAAAAGATCATATATATACATAATTATATTACAAATACACTTTGGCAACTTTTGAGTCACGTAATGTTATCTTTAAAAAAGCTAGTTGTTTCTATTTTCACATTTTATAATTGTTAGAGATAAAGTATTATATGAAGTGGTAATGTTTTCTCGGATGTGTTTTGAACTCCTCTTTCTAATAACCGTGGTTTCTACAAAACAGTTAAGAATAACTAGTATATCAGATAACATAAAGAGAGGAAATTGAGATGTGAAAAAGGGCAGATGACGATAGCTGTTATAGCAATGGAGAAAAAGGGCAGATGACGACAACTGTTATAGCAATGGAAACCCTCACTATGGAGGGGAGGAGGAGAGTAGAGGCAAACCTAAATTGACTTTGGGTGAGCGTATTAAACATGATTTACTAGATTTGCTCATCTTTGGGGACATGGTCCAAGATAGGAGTTCGTGAAGATGTAAGATTAAGGTTAATGATTTTAGGTGAAGGTACAATAGTTCCTTAGTTGTGTCTTAGGTGTTTAGGTTTTCCTACACTTTAGATGGATTGTGAATGTAATTGTGTCTATATGTAGTTTCATTATTATACATATGTTTCTATGTCACTATATTACTCTTTCAACACTATTTTTGTTGTATGGTAACTTTCGACTTTAATCACTTTAGTTCAGTTTGTTTGTAGTTTGCTCTGAAGTTTGGAGTCTCTCTAGAAATTATATTTATATTCTCAGAGATAGAGGTAAGGTTTACCTACTTCGCACTCCCTAGACTCTACCATTAATATTATTATTTGTGGATTTACTAGGTACAATTGTTGTTATCCCATGATCTATTCATTGTTTATATGTCTTAAATGTGTTACAAACTCTTAAGTTTCTCGTGTTACGGTGAAGTTGCACTCTTCTCATGAGCTATTCTTGTTTTTTTATCCTTGACGTAATTAGATTGAATGTTTTCACAGCATAGATCGAAATTGTTTGTCATCAAACTTGTTTTTAACCAAAACTGATATTAAAAAAATCTAGTATACACATGAGTGATGGATTGTGGATAAAACAACGTTTTGAAAACTAGATTGGTTCAATGGACCGATCAGGGCTGGTCCAACGTTTTTGGAGTCCATAAGCGAAGTAAAAAGTCAAGGCCCTTTTGAATTGGTATAAAGAAACCATTGGCAATGATTGAATTTAGCGACATCGCGAGTATGAGGAAAGGAGCGGAGATGCGCTCAAGAAAAAAAGGGATTTGGCCATTAGTTCACAATGTATAAAGTTTATGAATCAATTACATTGAAGTTTATTACTATCTACAAATTTTTAACAGATTTGAAGTGTCAAACCATCAAAGACTTAGGATCCATGGTTTAACATTCGGTCCCTTTATTTAAACAACAATGTTACTATCAAATTTGAATGAATAAACAAACTCTTGCTGATTTATGTAATTTTTAAAACTTGATACACGCTGATTAGATTGGTACATGTACAGTATACGCTGATTAGATTGGTACACGTACAGTATGGTATCTCAGAACTCGTCAATAGACAACTACATAACATAGTACATAACATAGATTCTAATGGCACGAAATAGTGATTCTAACATTGTTGTTAGTTGTTACGATACTTGTCCGGCTTTTGTTGTCGTTGTTCCCTTCTCTTTCAACTCTCAAACTAAGGTTAACCAATTGAGGGTGAAACAAAACGGCTGATGACCAAGAATTTTGGTTGTAATACGATACAAAGTTTTTAAAGTTTGAGTGAAGTGAATTCTTGAGTTTTCAGTATAGAAAGAGTAGGGGGTTGGAGTTTTCTTTCAAGCAGGCGATGTGGATGACTTTGTTTTACCAAAGGAGAAAATAAATGTTTAATTTTCCAAGCAGGCAATGTGGGATTCAAATTCCAAAAACTGATACCTCAATGTTGAAAAATATAATAGTTTTAATTACCAAGTTTCGAAACAGTGACCTGTGTATTCTTTCAAAGAATGTTACCAACTATGTGAATGCCATTGATATTCGACAAGTGTTGTGGCTTCATTTGGAGGGTGGAAGCTGTCACATTAGTGGGGCTCACGATATGCACATCGTCACAATGGGGCACTAGAGAGGGCGTCTGACGAGAGGGCGAAGAAGCTGTCACATCACACCACTTGTCATACACGACGCACAATTTCTTTATATCTATTTTTTTTATATTTCTCATATGTCTCTAGCATTATCTCACCTACGTAATCACATAAATAAACTCCATATATGATTAGTATACATACATCTTTTATGAACCAGTCTATTTGGCCTTTTCAGTTAGTTATCTAAATGAGTTCAAATAATAAAATTATCTAAAAGGGTACCCGGCCATTCGGGTTGAAACTGACCGAAAGCCTCTTTTTTAAAGCATACAACCTCTTATTACACAAAGGTTTCTCCCTATCTTGCGCTTATGTTCTGAATCATGAAAAACATAGAGTTCTAGTGCTTGGTTTTGAGACCTGTGAGTCAACAATCATCGGTGGGGAATTGTCAATCGCTTCAACATCATATGATGTTAAGGATGCTGAAAAAAGAATATATGGCATGTTGGCATCTAAAGCTACAACTAATCTTTCTTAATTTATCCTCTATATTGCAGCTACCAGGGACATAGTTGATGGCACATAATGTAGATTATCCAAATATTTGTATTGAAGATATTTTATTTTTTAATTGTGTGTATCCATCTCTATTTTGTTAGGGAATAACTTGTACGTCTCACATCGGTTGAGAAGGAGAACGAAGTCTTTCTTATAAGGGGGTATAAACATTTTCTATCAAGATGCGTTTTGCCTGGGCGAGCAACTCGTCGGGTGAAAACAAAACCGTGAGTTCCTAGATGGGCAATCCATCATGAGCAAAGCAGACAATATCTTGGCACGGTTTACTTGGGCCGTTACAAATGGTACGGGAGCAAGAGGCCGGGCCGGTGTCCTAAGGGGGAGGGTAGAGATGTACATCGGTTGAGAAGAAGAACAAAGCCTTCTTTATAAGAGGGTGAAAACCTTCTCTATCAAAACGCATTTTGCCTTGGCGAGCAACTCGTTTGGTGAAAACAAAACTGTAAGTTCATGGGCAACCCATTAGGAATCCTGGATGGACAATCCATCAGGAGCAAAGCAAACAATATCTTAACACGATTTACTAGGCTGTTACATAACTATCTAACTATCTAAGGTGTTGGACGTTCATTGTTTCAGGATGGGTTTTTTTCTTTAATAAGAGTTTTTATCAACTACATTGAGTTTAAAGCTTATCTGGTAATTTGTTTGATTGCTAATCATTTTACATAGGAATAATAGTAGTAGTAAATTACATATAACATAACAGTATAAAATAAACTATATTTTGTTAAATATGGTAAGTAATAAACTTCAAATAAAAGACGATTCATCAAATTTATCTTTATGATGATATTAAATTTTAAGTATATAATGTAACAAGATGCATGAAATATGTTCTGTTACGTTCTTGAAACAAGTTTTTAGGACCTGTGTGTTTCGACGGAACTGTCAAGTCAAACAAAAATTAAACGTAAAAATGTCGAACTACGCATGCGCGTTGCGAAATGTTAAATGACCAAATTTGATCGATATGTAAAATAACATCATGAAAAAAAGAATAACTTAGGTGGACCCGTGCTTCGCGGCATGGTAGTGAGGCGTTTCTTTCGTTTCAAAGTCTATGTCAACGCTATTAAATAATATAATTTATTGTGAGACCACCTGTGTAACATACGGGAACTTAAGCTAGTGATATAATAAATAGGGTAAATATTAAAATGACAAATGGACTTAACATTTTAAACATGAGACGTGAAGGAAGATTTTTTTTTCCTGTTTTTGTAATATTTCTTTCCACCTACTTAAGGATTATATTTAGTTGAAAAATGAGGAATAAACCGTGTGTTTACTCTACTAGAGTAATTATGTGCAATCACAATAAAGTGATTACATACTTACTCTACTAATGTAAATATATTTAGACTAAAATACGTTTTTTATTAGATAAGAAAGTTTCATAAAATATATATATATATATATTCTTTCACTTCTCATGTTTAGCATGTTAAACTCATTTGTATAATAACCTTATCTATAATAAGTAAGCAATTACTATCATTAATTAGAAAAAAAATAAATTTTTATAAACACAAAAGAGAGACAAAAAAAAAACTAAAAAAAGTAGACGACCTCCAAATGATAACATGTATCCATGTTTCCTTTATTATATAAAAAAGTTATAGACATATATATATCGATACTTATCTAATAAATTCACGTAAACCTTAAATTCGGAAGTATATTTACATACATATAATTAAATTAAATAAGTTTTAAGGTTGGATATTAAAACCCATAAATTTGAAGTGTAAACTTTAATGATTATTATAACGTTTGTATAATTCTAATATTTTATATTATTCTCTTTTTTATGTTTAAATTCTCTAGACGTTGCATGTGGTTAGGTAGAGGTCAACCTAGTACTACATTGTTTTATTTGTTTACAGGAGAACATGTTAAAACAAAACTAGATATTTTAAGGATAAGATTTTTGCACCCTAGGGTTTCTTTTTCAGCCATCCTCACTTGTATTTTAAAGTTCAATATTGAAAATCCCATGTTTTTTTGTTACTGTTTTTGTAGGGTTCTTTGCTTGACAGTGAAAAATGTCAATTGGAGAGCTTGCTTGCACTTATGCTTGTTTGATTCTTAATGACGATGGCATCCCTATCACTCTTAGTAGTTTATAACGCCTTAGTTTATCCACACTTCGTTCATATAGTCATGGTTCTGTTAAAAAATAAAAGGATATCAAAGGGAATAAGTTTAGAAGAAATTTGCGGGATCAGTCAAGCATCATTTCTCATTTTAGAGGGTCAAAGACAGCTATTAACAGCCATAAATCCAGTCCATAAATAGCTCGTCATCTATGTTTAGATTGTTCATCTTAGCTATAAATTGTATGTTTTTTCCCTGTAAAAGATATACAGAAAATATACAACCATTCGATTTTTCTCAATTATCCTTTTCTAACATGGTATCAGAGTAGGTTTTTTAGTCTGCTCATCATCTACCCAAAGAAAAACCGAGCCACAACCAAGTCACCATGTCCGGAGACGACAACTCGAGTAGTGATCTCACTTTACAACTAGCCAACCTTCTAAAAAATTCCCAGTCAAAAAGCCCAAAAATGTCCGATAGTTTACAGATAAATCTGAAACTAAACGGCCAGAATTATCCTCTATGGACCCGGATGATTCGAGTCGCCATAGGCGGAAAATCAAAAACCTTGCTGAAACATTTAACCACAAATCCCCCAGACCAAAATCATGAAACCTACGAACAGTGGGAGCAAGATGACCTAATCGTTTTTTCATGGTTAATTCAGAATATCGAACCTGTCCTTGCGGGTAACCTCACTGAGTTTCCCACAGCGAAATCGTTGTGGGATGCCTTGGTAGTCAAATATAGCAGTGGACGGGACAAGCTTCAAACCTTTAATCTCCATGTCAAAGCGAATGATATCAAACAGAACAATACTTCTCTCGAAGAATTGTGGATCACCCTCCAAGGCGTATGGGGAGAAATCGACCGAATTGATCCGAATCCGATGACTTGTTCAACGGATATTCAAGCATACTCCAAAATTCGAACTGAGCAAAAACTCTTCCAGTTCTTAAATGCCCTTGACCGGAAGTATGACCCTATAAAGAGGGAGATACTCCGGTCGGAACCACTTCCGACTGCAGAAGCCGCATATGCCACTGTTCGCAAGGAGGCCGCTCACCAAAACATTCTCGGAACACCTCTCAATGACGCACAGGGCATCGCAGTAGGTCTAATAGCCACAGAAATGGAAGGGCAGGACTTGCGTCGAAAGGGCTCCGACGGTTCGACGGGGGAAGAACTGGATCTGTAAGCAAAGATGACAAAACTCACCTCAAATGTGACCATTGTGGCATGACAAAGCATACCAAGGAACAATGTTTCAGACTCGTCGGATATCCCGAATGGTGGTCTGATGGTCATAAGAAGGGCTCAAAGGCTACAGTTCAAGAAAAAGGAAAAACATCCAGCACCGGCAACCGAGAGGTCACCGGAGATGGAAGCCGGAGTAAAACTGGTTTCGACGGAATGGCAGACGCAAAAGGAGAAGAAGATGCAGTGACAGGTAACGGGTTTGGGGCGGATCCCTCAAACCCTTTGCTTTATAACCCTAACTCAAAAATAAATATGTCATATTTAGTCCCTGGAAATAGTGGAAATGCTAATATGGCCCAAGTACACCATAAAAAACAAAAACTATGGATCTTCGATTGTGGCGCGACCGACACAATGACTTATGAGTTATCGGATATTATTTCAACAACCAAACCAGGAAAAACACATATTCAAACGGCGAACGGAGAGATAATGGATGTAAAATCGGGAGGGACTATTGAGATTTCACCCACAATAAAAATCTCTAATTGTCTTTATGTTCCCTCGTTGTCACATAAGTTGCTTTCCATTAGCCTCGTCACAAAAGAACTCAACTGTATCGTCCTAATGTACCATACGTTTTGTATTTTACAGGATATCAGGACGGGAGTGATCATTGGGCGTGGCACTGAAAATCAAGGGTTGTATTATGTGGACGAGGTGACTCAAAGTGGTACTGTGATGTTGACTCATGGGACATCGGAACGAGAAGCTTGGCTATGGCACCGAAGATTAGGTCATCCTTCTACAAGTTATTTGCATATTTTATTTCCAAAACTATTTCCAGTTAATTCTATGTCACATTGTGAAACATGCGTTTTAGCAAAGAGCCACAGGAAAACTTTTAAACCCAATAATACTAAGGTTGCTTTGCCATTTTCATTAATCCATTCTGACGTATGGGGTCCTGCCCCAGTTCTTGGGGGGCAAAACCTTCGTTACTTTGTGATGTTCGTTGATGATTGTACCCGAATGACCTGGGTTTATTTTTTGAAGAACAAATCCGAAGTCTTTGAAAAATTCACTATGTTTTACGCCATGATCCAAACCCAATTTCAAACAAACATCCAACTTTTCCGATCCGATAATGGCGGTGAGTTTGTTAATACCTCTTTTAATTTTTTTTTCCAAAACAAGGGAATAATTCACCAAACTACATGCCCAAACACCCCAGAACAAAACGGCGTCGCCGAAAGAAAAAATCGCATTTTGCTGGAAATGACACGAGCCCTCCTAATTGAATCCCAAGTCCCGAAATATTTTTGGCCTGAAGCCCTTGCTACAGCTACCTATCTTCTCAACCGACTTCCAACAAATACCCTCAAACTTAACACTCCATTACACACCCTTTCAAAATTCTTCAAACTACCCCCAGTCCTTACTCTTCAACCACGAATCTTTGGATGTACCGCATTTGTTCACATACCTAAATCAGATCGAACCAAACTTGACCCTTGTGCTGAAAAATGTGTCTTTGTTGGGTATGGAATGAATCAAAAAGGATACAGATGTTATAACCCAAAGACACGTCATATGTTCACCACAATAAACTGTGACTTTCTTGAAACCGAGTATTACTACAATTCCCAACTCAGTGATCAGGGGGAGAAGGAATGTTTAGACACACTAAGTTGGTTGAAATATGTTCCCTATGTACCAACTACAGAGTCACCAGAGTCCAATTTCAGTGCCACTGAAGGCCCTAATGTTCCTCCTAACCTGGTGTCTAAGGTAAGTAATACTCACCCTATTCAGTCTGGTGATACTTTTGAAGTTTCTAATGACTCCGAAGATACCAATACTTCTAACCATGAAACTGCCACAGAACAAGCTGAAACTTTGCAGGCAGATGAATCCATACAAGAAGAACCACCATCAAGATATGTGTTACCCCCTAGAACAAACAGAGGGGTTCCTCCGAAACAGTATTCTCCTGGAAAAGAGCCAAGAAGATCTAGTTATCCTATAGCTAATGTGGCTAATGGAAATTTCACTAAGGAAGCCAAAGCATTTATCTCATCTGTTTATTCTGAAGAAACTCCTACAAACGAGGATCAAGCCTTAAAGTCTAAACATTGGAAGGAAGCAATGAAAACAGAAATGGAAGCCCTAATCAAGAACAATACTTGGGAAAAGTGTACTCTCCCGTTGGGAAAGAAATCTGTGGGGTGTCGTTGGGTCTATACGGTTAAGTATAAACCAGATGGTACAATTGAAAGATATAAAGCCCGACTGGTAGCAAAAGGATATACCCAGACCCATGGGATTGATTATGCTGAAACATTCTCCCCGGTTGCCAAAATGAACACAATTAGGGTCCTTTTTTTCGATAGCTGCAAATGAAGGGTGGCCACTTCAACAGTTTGATGTAAAAAATGCCTTTCTACACGGGGACCTAGATGAAGAGGTATTTATGGATGCTCCTCCAGGATTCACAAAAGATTTCAAAACTGGAGAAGTTTGCCATCTGAAGAAGTCTCTTTATGGTTTGAAGCAATCTCCCCGGGCTTGGTTTGGCAGATTTACCGTAGCTATGAAAAAGTTTGGATATAAACAAAGTAATGCTGATCATACTTTGTTTCTCAAAAAAAGAGGCAAATTCGTAACCTGCCTAATTATCTATGTAGATGATATGATCATTACAGGGAACGATAAAGAAGAAATGGTAAAACTAAAAGAAAACTTGTTTGCTGAATTTGAAATGAAAGATTTGGGCAGGCTTAAGTATTTCCTCGGAATTGAAGTACTAAGGTCAAAACAAGGAATTTTCATTAGTCAGAAGAAGTATGTCGTAGACTTGTTGGCAGAAATTGGAATGATCGATTGCAAACCAGCAGACACTCCTATGAGTGTAAACCAAAAGCTCTATATGGAGGAAGGAGCAAAGTTAGCAAATAAAGAAAGATACCAACGGCTGGTGGGAAAACTAATATATCTCTCACATACTCGTCCAGACATTGCCTATGCTGTAGGGGTGGTAAGTCAGTTCATACACCAACCTCAAGAGTCCCATATGGAAGCAGTTTGGAGAATTATTAGATATCTCAAAGGAACAGTGGGTCATGGAGTCCTGTTTCAATCACATGGACACCTAAATGTTCAAATCTATACTGATGCAGACTGGGCAGGAGATAAGGGAAGTCGGAAGTCAACAACAGGCTACTTCACTTTAGTTGGTGGGAATCTTGTCACTTGGAGAAGTAAAAAACAAAAGGTGGTTGCTCTTTCAAGTGCAGAGGCTGAATTTAGAGGTATAGCTCGAGGTTTAACAGAAGCCATGTGGATGCGAAGACTCTTAGCTAAGATTGGCTTTCCTTCAAAAGAAACAAGTAAGATTATGTGTGATAATAAAGCTGCAATTCAGATTTCAGAAAACCCAGTACAACATGATCGAACTAAACACGTAGAAGTTGATAGGAACTTCATCAAAGAAAAATTGGAAGATGGTACGATTGAACTACCGTTTGTTCGATCAAAGGATCAGCTCGCTGACATTCTAACAAAGGCGGTTAACGGGAAAATTTTCAGCGATTGTTTAGGCAAGTTGAATTTTGGAAATCCGACTATTCAACTTGAGGGGGAGTGTTAAAAAATAATAGGATATCAAAGGGAATAAGTTTGGAAGAAATTTGCGGGATCAGTCAAGCATCATTTCCCATTTTAGAGGGTCAAAGACAGCTATTAACAGCCGTAAATCCAGTCCATAAATAGCTCGTCTTCTATGTTTAGATTGTTCATCTTAGCTATAAATTGTATGCTTTTTCCCTGTAAAAGATATACAGAAAATATACAACCATTCTAACAGGTTCTGCCATAATGTATGATGCTAATAATTATCATTGTGAGTTAAAAGTTGATAGATAATATAAATTATGTTACTTAAAAGTTTATGGATAAGATTAATTATGTTGTCTATAGTTGTCTTCAATCTTCATTTGAGACACTACAGACATGAATCTTGTGTTACAAACATCATTTTATGTAGTTAATTTGTACGTGTTATTGTAGGCTGAGAAGATTGCTACCCTTTTGAAAGCAGCAAACGTGGAATCTGAATCCTACTGGCCAAGTTTGTTTGCCAAACTTGCTGAGAGGAAAGATATTAACGATCTTATTCTAAATGTTGGTGCTGGAGGAGGTGGTGGTGGTGCACCCGCGGTTGCTGCTCCTGCTGGTGGTGGTGCAACTGCAGCTGCTCCTCCTCCGGAAGAAAAGAAGGTATATATTTTCGCGTTAATTTTTGTACAAAAAAATTTCTGACGTTTTCTTTTTTGCGCAGAGGAGGAGATCCAAGAAGAGAGCGAGGAAGAAATGGGATTTGGCTTATTTGATGACTAGAAGCGCTTTTGTATGTTTTTGGTAGACATTGATCTTTGATTTGCGTGCATGTCACATTTTTATTTTATGTTGTTTAGACTTGATAGTTGTTTGTTGTGTTTTATTGTTTGGAGCTAAACGGCTAAACCTTGAGAATTGGGTCGTGAAGATCACTTGTTGTGTTTTATTGTTTACATTTCATTATGTGATTCTTGTTCCATGGCAAAAGCGTCTTTGTCAAGTAAATAAACGGTTTTGGTAGAGAGGGAACGATATACACTTTGTTTTTTGTTTTTTTTTGTTATCCTACCTTCCGGAATCATAAGTTTTTTTATTTATTATTTTTTTATTAATGTAACAACTGTTACATGATTAAGGTGGTTGCCAATAGGTGGATGCAATTTCTAAATTTTAATATTGTGTCTACATATATTATTATTATTATTATTTTTATTATTATTATTATTATTATTGTATTAAATTTTAAAAAACTACTAATGGTATATTCATACCCAATCTAAAACACTTTAAAACTTTTAGAGAATCATATCAGATGGGAAAATGAGTGTCTGTGGCTTTATAGTTTAATGACATCTTAGGGGTGGAATAATGTTTTAAGATCAATAGGTTTTGGGTTCGTTTCTCACAAGGGGGTTTTTTCTCATTTTTATTGGGTTTCCTTCTGAATTAGTGTATAATCATTATGCCTAGTGGAGATGGATATGATCGTGTGGTTCCGCTAGTGACAAGATGATACTACAGTGGTCCGTCAATGATCCAAATTTGCCGTTCAAAAAAAAGATAGGAAAATGAGTGGCTCGCGTAAGGGGTAGTATTTTATCATATTATGTGAATTAACCGGTCACATATAGTACATAAATACGGTAAAACCTCTATAATTTAATACTCGATAAATTAATAACCTCGATAAAATTAGTAATTTGTCCGATCCTTGAGACCAGTACAAACTTGGACCCCAATCGATAAAATAATTAGATAATATTTTTTTTTGAAATCCCAATGTAAATATATTGGTACCAACAAAACTATAAACTAATAATTACTAAAATATTCCAAAATTCTAGGATTGGTTATCGTTGATTTTTTTAACACCTTTTAGTTAGGAAGCCATAGTTGATATTAAAATTCTAGTTTCCGTTGTTGATTGGTCATCATTGATTTTTTAACACCTTTTAGTTTAGAAGTCATAGTTAATGTGATTTTAAAATTTATTTATTAGACATTTTATAGTAATCAATCTAGATCCATATACATTAAACTTGACAAGTCATTAATAGCTAAAGTAAACAAATATGAAAATCTTAAAATTCTATGCATTAAATTTTGTGGGTTGAAGATCAATCATGTGACTTGTTCTACTGTATATGTTGGTATAACAAAATAATTAGAACATTTTTAAAATATTTTCATATGAATTATAAATAAAGTGTTTGGGACCTAAACTTTTTGTTCATACAATTCCAATTTAAAAATAGTATAATATAAAAATTAGTGTGTTACAAAACCCCAACCCCTACTAGACTGATATGTTACTTATATGAGAAACATAAACGAAAGTCAGTCTATAAATGTATCAATGGTTGATACCAAGGAATCTACAAAATAGACCGAATTACATTGATCAAAATACATATATTATTATATTCTCGAACACTCTTTCATATATTCCCCAATAGCTATGAAACCTAACACACAAGAATGGAGCCTAAGTTAATACACACGAGCGGTAAAAATTTATAACACATACCTAAACATACATCGAGCTAACAATATTTGAAACAATAATATATCAAGTATAGTTGTTTCAGTATCTTATCAGTACCACGTTCAGTGTCACAACTAGTCTCACTAGTATCACCTTTAGTATCGTATTTGGTGTAAAGTTCTTAATCGTTTCAGGGTAACTATAACAATTTCATTTTTGGTACCACTTTTGGTGCCACATAATAACCTTAATTTGAAATGTTGTGATGGTTCGTTTAAAGTATTTTCATAAAAGGTCTGCATATTCATTTTATGTCACTCTTTTTGAATTATCATATTTTGATATATATCAATTTTTTAAAAATCGGTTTTTTAATCGTATCAGGTTACTCTTATAAATGGTTCAACCAGTTGAACTGAATTATATCGGGATATTCAACCGGGTTAGCTAACTAACCCTATAAATCGATAAAGTATAATTTCAACTAAAAAATAACCCATTATTCTATATAAAAATATTTCAAAAGTTAATACATAATAAATAAATAATTCAAAAATTCATTATTGGTATCTTTTTGGGTGATAGGTTTTACTAAGAAGGTAAATCGTCACATTTTTTGGTCCATAAAAGATTAAAAGTCCAAATTTTAACATTTTGCCTGGTACCAGTATATCGGTTTAAGCCGGTATAACCCAATTTACCGACGGTACAACTTTTTTGTCATTTCCTTAATTTACTGGTATTATTCGTTTCGGTCAAGCGGTATAAACCGGTTTTTAAAACCTTAATGTATACGATCAAAATATTTCAATCTAAAAAATGATATGTACACGTACGATTTGCAATTGATATTCAGATCCACTCGATTTCTATATCATCTACACCACTGATCAGGTTGCAGCCCGCTATGTTAATATCTTTGAATATATGTAAATTGTTTATATCTTTTTATAAAGATGTTTTAACAAAATATACTACATAGATATTAAGTTAGGTTCCGAAATAAATAAGTTTAACATACAAATAGCTTAACGTTAGAGGTGAAAAGGGATTTTTTTTAGTTTTTGAATCTTTTATGTTTATTATAGTTTTATCATTTAACTTTCAGTAACAACACACTTGCAATTGACTTTTCTTTTTTTCATTTTTGTGTCTTTTATGTTTATTATAGTTTTATTAACATATTTTAATCCTAGAATTTAAATAAAAATATCATGATTTTACACTAGTAAGTAATTATAATTGCTCTACTCTACTCATTATAATTACTCTACAAAAATTACATAATTACTCTTTAGTGCAAAATCATGAACTTTTATTTTACATTTTGCCTTTAACATCAAACTTAAGTAAATGGTAAAAAAAACTTTATTCACTTTTCATGTTAAGAATACTTTGTATTTTAAGATTCATTTGTATTTAATCCTTCTACTATGGATATTATAGTTACTTTATAAATATAATCACAAATGCAAGTTTTTTTCCACTAATAAAGATCAATTGAGATGATATAGTTAAAAGAAATTAAATGTAACTAATAAACAACCGTACCCAATAAGTTCTACAAATAGCAAAGCTATTGGTGGGGTCTCGAAGGGTAGGATATAGACAAACCTTACTTCTGTCCATATGAATAGAGAGGCTGCTTTCAAAAAGACGCTCGGCTCAAAACCAAACATCAAGTAGACAATGTGAACTACAGATATAGCACCAATCACAAAATGAGTGGTAACAGCCTAACATAGTAGAATTTACACAGCTATAGCCCCTAAAGAAACATATATATAAATAAAAATCAACTTCAATGTATGAACTTTTATTTATAAACCATACAAAGCATAATATAAATGTTTATATTCATTAAAATCAATGTTATAACAAATTACTTATATAAAATGTTTACATAAAACATTTCAAAGCATTTATATTTAACAATCATGTTAAAATGGAAAAAAAAAATCTAACGCGCATGTTAGAAATATTAACATTTCCACAAAATGTTAATTTGACTTGTTATAAACACATACATGGTTCAAATAAATAATTCATTTCCAATACACACGTTAAAAATTAACAATAAACAAAAATTGCTTCCAAACTAACGCTATTCATAAACGTTACTAACACACATGTTAGAAATAAATGATTACAAAAATTATTATAAGGCTTATTAGTTTATAAAAAAAGACTTATTAATTAACACTCATTTTTAACCATATTATATAAATAATATGATCATTACTAACAAGCATGTTAGAACATGAAACGTTTACAAAAAACGTATTGTTTATAAAAATAAAACCGGTCTAACGCACATGTTAGGAAATTTAACGTTTACAAAAACGTATGTTTACACTAATAAACCTGATCTAACACAAAAGTTGGAAAAGATTAACGATTCCAAAATCTTTAAAAAAAAACCAAACGGTTGAACCAAAACTATTCGTTTTGTACCACGGTATAGGATTTAAGATTGTATCTCAATCTCAAGAAATCCAAACACAACAAGTTGTACTATATACATATTTCTCAAAAAAATATTTATAAGATCATGATATCTAAAAATATTTTATTTATTTATCTTTTATTATAAATCTTTTCATGAACCCAAAATCCTTATAAATAAGGTTTTAAGATTGTAGCAACAATCTCTCGAAATCTGTTTTAAGTTTATAAGAACTAGTTTCACTTTTTATAAAATAAAATTACAAAATATATAATAACAATACTCTCGTTATTCATAGGAAATATCATAGTACAATATTGGTTGCGATAACTAAATAAAAAGAATATAAAATATAATTATATATACCAATCTTGATTCAAACCGCATCTCTAGTGGGTCCTTCACCTGCACTTTATAGCATCCTAGACTGCAACAAAGAGCACACTAAAAAATTAACGATGTTGGTTGAGGCACGTGTTCAACACGCTTCCCTTAAAAAAGATTTCGCGCCTCTACTAAAGACGACGCGACTGTTTCCCAGGGTACAACAGCCGAAGCAGTATGTAGTGCCGAAGATGGCTCACGCGCCCGAGGTTACACCGGATAATTGTGGTGTTTGAACTTATGGAACAAATAAGGATGTGATGGTGGTGGAAAACAAGTAGAAAGTACTCCTCTCTCTAGTTGGTCTTCAAGTGTTCATCCTCCTTCTAGTATTCTTCATGTATCAAGCAATACCAAATTCTTATACACATAAAAAGAAGCACATAGCCTACTAATTGTACATAAGTTAAGGATTAGTGAAAGGTTTCACTTAATTAGTCACTTAATTAGAGACTTAAAAACTCTAATAAAACTAATTAAATGTCATAAGAAGCTCTATTCAAGAGTTTCTCTTTTATTACCACATGAAGATTCTAATTAATATTTTTATTTACCACATGAAGATTCTAATTAATATTTATAATTTCATTAAATATAAAAATATTAAATATCCATTCACCAAATTTCCAATAAAAATGAGTGGCTCACGTAAGGGGTAGTATTTTATCATTTTATGTGAGTTAACCGGTCACATATAGTACATAAATACAGTAAAACCTTTATAATTTAATACTCGATAAATTAATAACCTCGATAAAATTAATAATTTTTCCGATCCTTGAGACCAGTACAAACTTGGACCCCAATCGATAAAATAAGTAGATAATAATTTTTTTAAAATACTAATGTAAATATATTGGTACCAACGAAACTATAAATTAATAACACATACGTAAACATACATTGATAAAAGGTCTCAAACACTTTCATATATTCCCCAATAGCTATGAAACCTAACACACAAGAATGGAGCCTAAGTTAACACACACGAGCGGTAAAAGTTATAACACATACGTAAACATACATCGAGCTAACAATGTTTGAAACAATAATATATCCAGTATAGTTGTTTCAGTATCGTATTCAATACCAAGTTAAGTGTCACAACTAGTCTCACTGGTGTAAAGTTCATTAATCATTTCAGTGTAATTATAACAATTTCATTTTTGGTACCGCTTTCGGTGCCACATAATAACCTTAATTTGAAATGTTGTGATGGTTCGTCTAAAGTAAATGACTTTAGTCTAGTTCTGCTTCACTATTTTCATAAAAGGTCTGCATATCATTTTATTTTGTCACTCTTTTTGAATTATCATATTTTAATATATATCAACGCTTTAAAAATCGGTTCTTTAATTGTATAATGGTTTAACTGGTTGAATTGAATTGTACGGGATATTTAACCGGTTTAACTAACAACCCTATAAATCGATAAAATACAATTTCAACTAAAAAATAACTCAAAAATACATTATTCCATAATAAAAAATATTCCAAAAGTTAATATATAATAAACAAATAATCTAAAAATTCATTATTGATATCTTTTAGGTGTTAGGTTTTACTAAGAAGGTAAATCGTTACATTTTTTGTCTATAAAAAATTAAAAGTCCAAATTTTAACATTTGACCCGGTACCAGTATATCGGTTTAAGCTGGTATAACCCAATTTACCGGCGGTATAACTTTTTTGTCATTTCCTCAATTTTACCGGTATTATTCGTTTCGGTCAAGCGGTATAAACCGGTTTTTAAAACCTTAATGTATACAATCAACATATTTCAATCTAAAAGATGATATGTACACGTACGATTCGCAATTGATATTCAGATCCACTCGATTTCTATATCATCTACACCACTGATTAGGTTGCAGCCCGCTATATTAATATCTTTGAATATATGTAAATTGTTCAAATCTTTTTATAAAGATGTTTTAACAAAATAACTACATAGATATTAAGTTAGGTTCCGAAATAAATGAGTTTAACATACAAATTAGCTTAACGTTAGAAGTGCAAGGGATTTTTTTAGTTTTTGAATTTTTTTCTATCTTATTAATCACATATTTTAATCCTAGAATTTAAATAAAAAAATCATGATTTTACACTAGTATCTAATTATAATTGCTTTACTCTACTCATTATAATTACTCTACAAAAATTACATAATTACTCTTTAGTGTAAAATCATGAACTATTATTTTACATTTTGCCTTTAACATCATACTTAACTAAATGGTAAAAAAAAGTTTCTTCACTTTTCATGTTAAGGATATTTTGTATTTTAAGATTCATTTGTATTTAATCCTTCTATTATGGATATTATAGTTACTTTATAAATATAATCACAAATGCAAGTTTTTTCCACTAATAACGATCAATTGAGATGATATAGTTAAAAGAAATTAAATCTAACTAACAAACAACAACAACAACCGTACCCAATAAGTCCTATAAATAGCAAAGCTATTGGTGGGGTCTGAGGAGGGTATGATGTAAAAAACCTTACTTCTATTCATATGGATAGAAAGACTGCTTCTAAAAAGATCCCCGGCTCGAAACCAAACATCAAATAGACAATGCGAACTACAGATATAGCACCAATCACAGAATAAGTGGTAACAACCTAACATAGTAGAATTGACACAGCTATAGCCCCCAAAGCTCTCTCCTTCTATATATATATATAATGATAAATATATAAAGTCATGAAGTAGGAAATATTATTTATCCACATTTTGCTCATAGAATCATAGTCATGGTCCACAGGAAACACAACTGCCATAATGTTTAAGATTTTTTGTTTATTTTGTGTTGTTATAGGCTGAGAAGATTGCTACCCTTTTGAAAGCAGCGAACGTGGAATGTGAGTCCTACTAGCCAAGCTTGTTTGCGAAACTTGCAGAGAAGAAATACATTAACGATCTTATCATGAATGTTGGTGCCAGGGGAGGTGGTGGTGCACCCGCTGTTGCTGCTCCTGCTCCTGCTGCTGGTGGTGCAGCTGCAGCTGCTCTTCCTGCCTAAGAAAAGAAGGTAAATATCTTTTCATTATTATTATTATTATTTTTTTTTTGAGTTTTTGTGTTTTTTTTCTTACATGTGTTTGTACACACAGGAGGAGATCCAGGAAGAGAGTGATGAAGAAATGGGTTTTGGCTTGTTCAATGAATAGAAGCATAAGCTTTATTAGTATGATTTAGCTTAACATGACTCGGCTTTTGTAAGACATTGATCACCTTTGATGCGCCTGCTACCTTTTTAATTTGTGTTTGGTTAGACTTTACATTCGTGAAAATTGTGTGTTGTGTTTTATCGTTTTCAGCTAAGCCTTGATAAATAATGGGTGTTTGTTTTATATGTGATTGTGTGTGTTTAGTGCACTATAAGCCAAGACATTGTGGTTGTCCTTGTTGGTTGAAATTTGATTGTATTTTTTTTAAAATTTTGTTGTTGCTGTTTTGGAGTGTATTTTCAAAATTTTGTAATTCTCGATGAGATGTATCGAGATCCAACAAAATGGATCATTGCTCATATTTATCGGATGTGTCAACAACTACATTCCTCGTTTGTATGATTTATTCTAAATGATTTATTTCTTGTTTTTTTTTTGGTATCTTAGAGGTAATTATGTAAAATATTAATCTCCAATTGGTGAAAATTTTATTTTTTGCAGTTTGGCTTTTTATTGCAAAAATAACAAGCTACTTAAATTATTTCATTTATACAATTAATTATTAACAAATATACTTCTACCGAAACGCCTAAAATGGAAGAATGTTCTTAAAATAATGTTAATGTTAATTGCCTACAACGAGAATTAAATAAAATGACTAGTGTTATTAGGAAGGTAGTTCTCTGTCATTACCCTTCTTTAAGGGAAAATCATTATAATAAACATGTTTATGAAAAAAAAGGGAAAATCATTATTATAATAAACATGTTGATAAAAAAAATTAATTAAATAGTCATGCATATTTAGCAATTATCAAATTGGGTGGATTCTAGAATGCACACTAATATATTTGTGAGTTAAGTGAACAAATCATACTATTGATTTAAATTATCAAATCTAAAATACACTAGTGTATTTTTATTATCAAATCTTTGTCATTTGTTTACACTTGTGTATTGATAATCAAGGGCTAAATTATTCACTAGTGTTCACAATCAAGAGGGTTGTTCACAAATAAACCTAACCCTTGTCAAACTAAACATACTCGAAAGGAGTTAGCTAATTGACAAATAGGATTTATCGACTAAGACCACATGGCGTGGGCGTGGATCAGCCGCGTTTATGCCTTTCCACGCCGCACTCGGCGTTGTCCACGGCGTTGAGTTATAGGCTTGGAGAATTCCACCGACGTTGAGTTAATAAAGTGTGCATATGTGTCATCTTTTCATTGGGCCGTGGAAGTAATCGTTTTACCCAACGGCTAGTAAAAAGAACAAATTTTCAAAAAAAAAATCAATCTTTTTATATATAAATATACACTATTATACTATCTAAAAATATCAACTTTTTAGATAACTCTCACACAAAATCTCAACTTTCATCTTATTACAATGCTGGTAATTCCATGGACCCTAGAGGAGGACATCACGTTATGCGAATCGTGGGTCGCGACAGTGAACAACCAAGGGCCTCCGTTACGCACGTCTTTGTTTTGGGAACAAGTTTATCAAGAATTTTGTACGCGTAGGGGTGAGGCCGTCCGATCCAAGGTTGCACTTTATTCACGTTTTCGGAGGATTCACATTGATTGTACGAGATTTGAAGGGATTCTCCACGGCGTGGACAACGACGATGGTGAGCTAAACGAAGTTGACATCATCCAAGTCGCTCTCTTTTCGAGTTCCAAAAATGTACGGGCATGACTTTAATTTTTTAATGTTATGTAATGTCTTTATTTAATTGCCATTTTAGTCCCTGATGCTTGACCAAAATTGTCATTTTAGTCCAAATAGTTTTTCCTGTTATTTTAGTCTAAATAGTTTTTTTTTCTACCATTTTAGCCCCTGACTTTTGTCATTTTTGCCATTTTGATAGACCGCCACCACCACCTCCCATCACCCACCTTATCACAACCTTCTATCATCGCCACCACCTGCCTGCAACATCAACACCCACCCCACCACCATCACCACCCACCATTTCCACCACCACCGACCACTTTTCCGCCACCCACGTCATCAACAAACACCATCGCCATCATCATAAAACCAGCAACCACCGCCATCATCTTCACTGTAAACCGGCACATCACCATCCCCATTCCATCACACCTGCAAAAAAAGAAAGAAAAATGTGGTTTGACCAAAATTCACATAAGTTACCTAAATTTTTTAATAGAGTTAGTCGGTTGGATGAAAATAGCAAAAAATGACAAAAGTCATGGACTAAAATGGACAGGAAAAAAACTGTTTGTACTAAAATGGCACAAAAACTATTTGAAATAAAGTGATATTTTGGGTTGAAACTCACGGACTAAAATGGCAATTTACTTTTTAAGTTATGTATTGTCTTTAATTTTTAAGTTATATAATTAATTAGTATTAATTGGTTTTTATTTATAATTTAATAGATTTTATATAATTTTCAAATATAAATTAATAACTTAATAATGAAAAGTGTGTGTCCCGTATCAGGTAATGTCACATTTCCATGCTCCTTCCCATACCTTTTTCCACCATATCACTTTTCTCACAAGCGTTAACATACCCTTTACATGTCGAAAAATGTCCAAATTTCAAGCATGTTCGTACCATGTGGTGTAAGACAATAGGGCTTAGACCTAGGACGTGAACCTTTTATTGTAATATGTTTTTTTTTCTTTCTGTCTTGTAGTGGCTCCTTTAGCTGCTTGCTAAGGTTACCCTATTGTATTTTTACCGTTGTTTGTGGTATATAAGATGCTCCCTTTTTGCGTTAAAAAAGAAGTAAAAAGGTTCACATAATAACCGTACAACTTTAAACATGCGTTAAGCATGGACTAAATGATATTCTGTATATTTTTTTATCTACATTATAATATAATTCACAAAAAATGATAATTATTTATATATACTTAGGAATGTAATTTGATATTATAATATATTTGAATGGTTGATTACCATACTAATAAACTTATATTTTACTTCGTTGAAATTAAGCACTTATTTTGTGTTTTTAAACTCGATTTTGGATTGTAACGTACTAGGTTAAGCTTATTTTGAATATATTCTTTGAATTATTGAATAATATTTTAGATTACTGAATTTTTAGAGGCATGTATTAATTTTTCTTTTCAAAATCGAGTCAAACAAAGCTGAGACAAGCCAGCTTGGTTTAAAACCAAACCGAGCCCAAGCTTATATTTCTAGCTTGATTTCAAATTTGAGCTGAGCCGAGTCAGCTCGCTTTATAATCGAACCAAGCCCGAGTTTTACCTTGGCTCGGCTCGGCTCGTGAAGAGTCCTAATCCCAACACCTCCACCTTTTTCTCCCGGCCCAATCTAATCCCGACCCCACCCGGCCCAACCTGCACAAGAACAATACCATGCAACAGAACAGACGCAAGAAAAGGGAGAAGAAATTCAGATAGAGAAAAGATTGACTTGTATAATTTTTTTTATATTAACTGATATCTGACGAATAATGTAGGTGGTTGCAGGTATGACTGGTAAAAATCAGTAGTGTTTGATTCATGAATAAACAAGAGCACTATTGTTCAAGGTAGACATTAGTTGTTCTTCAAATTTGTTTTGCCTTTACCCATATTCATATCGTAATGAGTTAATAAAGTTTTAATTCTTCGGGTTTAAGTAAACGTTTTCTTTTTGTATTTTCGCTTACACTTCAATTGCCATCATTCTTTGCTTTCGGTTGATGCAAGGCATGTTCATTAACAATCTCAAGTCCAAGCCTAGTTCAAAACTTCAAATGGTTATAGTTTGAGACAAACTCGACACTTTAAAAATTAAACTTCGAATAAAGAACTACTCAAGTAACTTTAAACTAAAATAATGATGTTTTTCCTTTATATCAATTGACAAAGAAAGTTGTCAGTTTCTTGTGAGATTTTGAAAAATAGTTTACACTTGGTAGTCATAAGCTGTAATGGGCTTGACCGATGTGGGCCGGAGCCCGCTGGGCTAAGAATAAATTGGGTATGCTCTATATATACTATGTATTATAGATCAAAATGTAAATTAACCAGAATGATCAAAATGTGTCTTTGGGCAACATTTAATTGACTGTTACACATGAAACTGGAACCTAACTATAAGACTGAACAATATGTATAATCTAACTAACTTTTTTAAAATATAAAAAAAAAATAAATCTAATTTCAAAAGTTATTGTGTGGTGACAACAGTAGTAGCCTTTTCAAGCATCATCCTTGCACTTGCTGGGCAAGTTGAGCTCACAAAACCATTTACCAGATGTAGGTATGTTTTAAGATCATGACATGTGGCCACATTCATACTGTTTAACTTTAACGAGGCTCGACTGCTGAGTCGGAGCTCGTGGCCTATGTTAGCATACACCCATCGATTGTCTCTAACGTGTTTATGCATCCAATGACCTTTCTTTTCTTGTGACACGTCATTATGATCTTCCACGAAAAAACCAGGTACTTTTGTAACCAGATCATCTGAATTCACTATACGTAGAATCTTGGTTCCTTGACGTTCTAGGTTTTGTCTGAAACTTCGGTTACCAACCCGAGGGCCTCCAAATGAGATGACGGAGAGATGTAAATCGTGTTTGATGGCGGTTTTGAGGTCGTAGGCGGCTAAAATGGCCAAAGAAGCTCCTAACGAATGGCCAGTGATGGTGACACTTAATGGCTCGTTGTTATACTTTTGAACTAATCTTAGAATTTCTTGTTGTAATGATTGTTCTAAGCTTGGACATTCTGATGTGCTTGAGGTGTATAGGCTTAAAACCCAGTTTCCACCATCGAGTTGTCAGTTTGTCCTTTCACATTGTCGGCATTGCTGAATGGGCAACTTGTAAGAGTGGCTCTTAGATTCTCGAGCCACTCTGCACAAGTTGCGGTCCCACGTAATGAAATGACTATGTCTCTTCTACCGAGCCTTGATAACTCATTTTCATCCTCGCAGACCCCACATAACCGATCCAACTTGACCGAACTCCAATTTGACCTGTCCAACCTGGCATCGGGATGGATGACGTGGCATGTAGATTCTTCGTCACACGATACCCGCTTCCATAAACACCGGCTCGTTCCAACATTGAGTTTCTTGCGTGACATGTTGCGTAACTTGGTGACGGTAGATCAGAGTCGAAACATTGGTATGCCGCCTCAATAAATCTCCCATACCGCACAATCTCATTGCGTAAACCGTCATCAAGTGGATCCAATAAGCCTTCCCAATCTTTCGACCCGTGATACTCCTTCCATCTCTTACTGAGCGGACTCGATGACCTTGTATGACAACCTTCTCTAGAATCATTAACCACTCTTTCCAATTTAGACTAGGGAAACCACTAGTTCGTGGTGCCGTCTTCATGGGAATGGTACAACGTGATGGGCACAATGGTCTGGGTTAACCATGGGTGTGAAGGGCTGAACCGGTTTGATACCAAGTCTCATTGTGCTAGTTTCCCAAAACAAACTTAGATTTGAAGATGGGTCTGTGAGTGTAAGTGTAGGGGAGATATATAGTGGTGAAGTGTGTTACTCCAAAAGCACCAATTTTGGGTTCTTCTTATCTTTGATAAGTGATAGATGTTTCTCCCTTTCTTAACAAGATGCAAAGTCCATATGTCCAAAAAAAATTATATGGGTCATATAAGTAGGCAAATGGACATAAACCCTTGTGGCACACCAACTATTCAAATTAATCCAACACATTTTCTTAAGTATAAACATTTACATAATTTTAAATTCTTCCTGATTTGTTCACAAATTCATTGAAATTCGAATCAAATTTGAATGTGTTTCGTTGATCAAGAAAATAATTGAAAATGAAATTGATATGATTTCTTTTAAAAATTCACGAACCAAACATACCACGATATATTTAGAATTAATTCCAGTTTCATCATATTCTCATTATATTCAAATAATTTAATTCATTCCAGCGAAAAAAAAACCTAAGAGTTGTGACCCGTAGAAACTTGTGGATATGAAGTTGTGACCCAAAAATTTGGGTCGGAGGTGTTTGTATTGTTGGTCATTTGCCCGTTTGGATCGGAAAGGTGTTTTAATGAAGTTTACTCATCAACGTAAAAAAGAAACTTGTGGATATTCTTCTTACAAATTTTTACTAAAGTAATTTTGGGTGCAAAATTAACTAACATTTCCACCGTATCAGTAATAATAACTACAAATAACTTGGAAAATACTTAGCATCCAAACACGTGATTTAAAAATCTCTCATCACATTTAAAGTACTTAATTAAACATGTGGAACTTCAGGTTTTTTGGTTATAGCTAATTAGTGCTCTAATCCTTCAACTTTTGCTTCTTCATCTAACTTATCTTTATGTGCATCAAACTATATATCTATTGCATTCAATACACCATATTTTATTAAATTAAACCTGAGTAAGCGAAAAAACTAATATAAAAAAGCGTAAGATATTGTCGTTCACTGATCTATATGATCATCCTATATTCAAGATCAAACTACATTGCTTCTTATTTTCATCATTTAAAACACTTAACACTAATACCAAAGTGGCAATGCTCTAGGGGTACCCGATAATTTTCTCTAGGGGAGATCGCCGGTTGGAGTCTCATTCGTGATAAAATGTCATGTACAAACCAGGGTTTTACTACAGTGGGCCTTTGGTGTAGGATTCCTCCAAAATTGGTAACGGACCAAGTCACTAGAACCGTTTGGATCGCGGGTGTGAGTGGCTTTTGCCAATGGGTGCACCCAGGTCCCCGGGCTTTGAGGTACGTTAAAAAACACACTTAACACTAATAAATAGCAAGGATCTAGCAAAGTAGTAACCATGGGGCTTGTAGACTAGTGTTATCAATTAGTGTAATAAAGGTGATCCTCTCCAATTGGTTGATGAGGATCCTACTTTGATGGTGGACAGTACATATGTGTAGATTTAGGTGTACGTTTAGTGAGTGTATGAGGTAGCCGTTAAAAAAAGTCTAGCAAAGTAATTAATTTTGTTCATAGATTAACTATAACAATAGTCTCCATAAATCTCAATTATGGGTGTCAAATGGTTTATTTTACACGAACCTTAGAATCTTGTTAGACACATAAAATCGAACACGACACAAGTTTTCAAGGATTGACACAAACGCGAATCGTTTAACAAGAAATTTTTATTTATTTTGCATATTGTTATTCTAAATTAATAAATATACAATAAAAATATACCAGTCTGAAGTAATTATATATAAGTTAGCAAATGTTGATCTATTCTGTAAGTACATAATGAAAAACATATAAATTGTGTACATGTTACAACATCCAGACCATCTTATAATCCAGTATGCAGACATTGAGGTAGACATGATAGTCAACTTAATCTAGTTCCGTTTATGGTGCATATGAGTGATGGTGATTATGAGTTCGTATAGTGATGAACTCATGATTATTGGGGGAGGGGGACGATTTGTGGTGATGTTATGTAATAAGTCTAACATTTTACCCTCTCTAATGATCTCTTTAAATACATTAAAGGAGAAAATGACTATTTAACTAACTTGTTTGTGGGTTTAACTTGAAACTTACACGAACCCATTTAGACTAAACCACATAGAATTATGTCATTTCAGAATTCAACACCCTAACCTCATATATTCAATTATTATGGTGCACTTTCAAGATAGATACATGTGGTAGTGCCATAAAATAAAAGGTGGAAACTAGAGAAACTTATAATCAACTTTCTCCATGTAACAAAATGATTAAAAAGCAAAGTAATATAACTAGTATTAAAAACATCACCCTTAGGGATACTGCTTTAAAATATCTTTTCTATTATATAATACAAGGTAAATGACAAAATTAATTAAATAAAAGATAAAAGTTTATTGTTATTTAGCCATATGCCTATGATCCCACCATGCTATATTGCTTGTTCATTCATATTATTTCAACTCTACAAGGTCTGTTCCATTCACTCAATATGAGAGTTTGCAAAACATGCATGGCAATGATTGATCTATTAGGATTTCTGTTTGTAATATTTTTTATCATTTTAAATGTATTAGTGTATATGTAATATATACTTATCTATTTTTTACCACAAGCCCAAAACTTTTGTCAAAGAAGGATCGTCTGATAATTGGGTCACTTCAAGACCAAAAACCTTATTAACTAAACGGGCCGGTTGGAAATTGTATAACTGAAATTCGGTATAAATAGATGTTGTATGTTTGAGTCATAGAGTACACTTAACGCCTTCTACAACAAAATAAGCTTAAAAAAAGTAAACAAATTGCCTACACGATGCAAGACATTACAGAGAAAATTATGAAAATAGTCATTTCTTGGGTGTGTTATATATGTATAGTCATATTGTATATTAGCTACGCTATAATCAGATGACACATGATTAATGGATCTCTTATGTACATTATCTTGTGTCATGGACTTAATCACATGGCTAAGACTTGTGTCGTACCTAAGTCTCATTCACGAGTTATCGGAAAAAGTATGTTCAATCACAATAACCCAATCTACTGAGTTAGACTCACATATGTTCTTTTTCGCATAGGATCTAGTATCTAAGGCATGGAGTTTAGGGAATGACTATTACTAATTAACAACTCATTTAAAAACATACATATATATAATGTTATGTATTTGTTTAGTTTATCGTCATGGTGATCCAATCATATTGCAGGTCTTTAAAATCATTAAAAACACATTTATTGATTGTGGTTACACGAGTGAACGTTACTAACTTAGGAAAGGTAAGAGCACCATGATGCCGGACTAAAAAGGTTGGATGTATAGTAAGTGTCGAATTGGAGTGGTTTAGTTAGAGCGGCCCTCTATAAGGCATGGTGGTCAAACATTGTCCTCTTATCGCTATGAATACAACACACCAAATTGACATTATCTACAAATCAAAATGTCCGAACACAAGTGTTGTGGTGTAGCTATCTTTTGATACTTAAATCACACGGTGAGAGATATACAACAATTAACTTTTTCAACATTTTATGTTTAGCTTTAACATGTTAATATTCGTTCATACATTCTCGTCTTATGTATAACACGAATAGCCTTTGTTTGTAATACATTGTTCTCGATACAGAGAGACGTTGTGGGAGAAAAAAAATTAATAATTACATTAGTAGGAGTTTATACCTTGTCAAAATATAATGGTAAAAAGACCAACAAAAAAATTAGTTACTTTAATAGGAGTTTATACCTTGTCAAAATATACTGATAATAAAACCAAACCCCCCCCCCCCCCCCCCCCCCCCACACACACACACACACACACACCAAGTAAAACATGCAATACATTCAAACTTTGTTGTGATGTCTATCTCGTATCATTTTGTTAGAATAATTAGGTAAATTACCAAGGTCATAACAATTTCAGCTTAAGGTAACAATGTTTGGCGTTAACAACAGGTCATTAGAGGGATAGTTATACCTTACAAGAAAGCTAGTCTATGACATATACAAAACGAAAGTTGATGCTTAAGTTTAGATTCACGTATTATACATATAATGCAATTCACTTATAATATACATGAATTTAATCAAAAACGAATGAAGTAGGATATGCGACTCGTGATCATAAATACACACACGAGCTTTCAAAGCCTATTTTTTTTTTCTTTTGGCTATATGCATAAAATTTTACTAACATAATATAACACACTATAAACATATCTAGTTTTGTGATTCTAACATAAATGAATCATTGACGCATTAACCTCGTTATCTCTTCTCAATATCTTCCGCATTATGTGAAATGCTCATTGGATATAAGAAAGTTGATGTTTATGTCTTTCTTTGCCCCAACCCGTCTCATGACCCCTCTCTTATTTAGTTTTGCAACCCAAGATTAGTCCAATAGGCTTTATTGAAAAACAAAAACATTCGAACAATTAGGTTTAATGTGCACATGTATCTTTGTTTTGGAACTCGTGTTTAATTATCTAATATGTTGCACGTTAAATTTATGTGCAAACATATATATATATATACATACACCACACAAATATACACATCCAGTAAGGTGTTCGACAAAAAGGTCGATACAACCCCACTCAAATATTAGAGTGATACTTCGGTTCAAGTACAAAAGCGTAAAGAAGTGATGATGTGGATATAAAGCGCTTTATCAAGAGCTTTTTTGTAACCGATAACAATCCACTGATCTCATGAAATCATAACATGTTTTTAGAGCGCGGTTGATACTAAGATTTTTTTATTATATATATATAATATAAATTCTACTTCATGAGCCTCGTTGGTCCTTTCTTTGTCGTATGTTCTGTGATTGATAAACAACAACACAAAATGGTTTCTAATTATTGATTGATTCTCGTTTAAGCTCATGTTGTGAGTTCGGCGGTCACCTTAAGTTTAAAGAGACGAAGATGAAGAGGAATTCATGTTAAAGAACTAAAAAGAAGTAATGGGAAACAATATTTTGTGGCTCAAATTTGCAAGAATGGTGATAGGAGGCCATGTGTACAATGATACGATGTTTTAGGCAGAAAAGTGGAAAACGAGTTAAATGATGGATGCATTTATGGCTCACGTTTCATGTTCGAAAGCTAAACGATGCATCTCTAGCCAGTAGTTTGTGGAGATTAATTAAAACAAGACTGATAACTAGCCACATGTACAAACATATGCCACCACCACCACCACCACTTATATGTGTACTTATCCAATATACATATATTTGATACAAACATATGCCACAACTTTTATGTTTTACCACACACACAATATATATATATATATGAATTTCAAGGGAACCACAATAAGTATTTAAAAGTAGTTTTTTTGGTTTGTAACCTTTTAATTTGAGTTGATTAATCTTTGTGCATGAACATCATCTGAGAATTAACATGTAATTTTACGGTAAGGTGTATATAACCAATCCGAAGTATATAATAACACACTCAGCATGATTTACTTCACTAACCGAAGTCTGTACGCATTTGCATGTGTAAAAGCATTATTAATCCACTCACCGACAACACGTAAAGTTTTATTCGATTTGCAATAAAATTTTAGAATAAAATTACTAAAGATCATTGAAGTGCCCCCTGCGCATCTAGTATATATTTTCTGTAAGCAGTTTAGGAATAGCAATATATTTATACACGTAATTATTCAGGTTTATTTTAAATAAAGTATATTAATTTATGAAATGATGATAAAGTGCTTACGTTCAACATGCAAGAAGGCATGTGAAGCTTCTTTCACGTTTGAAGATTATGATTGGTTTCTTCTTGAGGAATGCATCCAAAAGGAATCACATTAACCCACAAATATTTAACAAACAATAAATAACAAATCACATGCTAAATGTGGATGAATCACGAATGACTTTGCATTTGCATGACACAATACAATAAAGTCAAATTTATACAGTGACAGGCTCAAATTCACTGGCTTTCAAGTTTCCAGTGGTGATCAAGATTCATAGAGAGAACAAAGAGAAATCAAGTGAAACTTATATTTTCTAAACTATTTTTTTGTAAAATTATTTGTCTTTTATATTTTTTTTAAAATGATTTTGAAATTTTGTTTTAACATCAACCACATAGTGGAAGTTATAATAAAGACTTTAAAAACCATTATAAACAAAAGCAAAGTTTTAAAATCTCAAATACAATTACGTTAAAATTAAAACACATGGTTTAACGAGTACAAATATATATATATAAAACAACGATCAGTCCTTGAGGCCCCTCAATTCGCCTACTTGTTAAACCATGTTATAGTTTCAAGTGTTATAGTTTCAAAGTAATTGTGTTTGAGATTTTAAAACTTCGTTTATGTTTATAGTGGTTTTAAACTCTTCATACTCAACTAGGCTATTTTGAGGTGTTTAGCTTAATTACTTAAAAGCATGTAACAAAACTTTGTAAAGAGAAAACGTCACTGAAATTTAGAAAAATTCTTATTATATTCTCTATGCTAAATTTCAAATAGAAAAAAAAAAATCTTAAATGGCAATCCTACCACTAAACTTAACAAACTATTATATGGCCTTTTCAAAAAAAAAAAAAAACTATTTATGTACATTTTGTTTTCCATCCTTTGACTTCATATATCTACACTATAGTCCTACGAATTACCTTCTCCTTTTACGAATCCTTTGGTGTAACGATTTTTTTTAAATCTGAGTTGTCGATGGTATATATTCTTTCTACTCAACTTAAACTTAATGGTGGACCCATGATTTTTTTTATAAGTGACGGAAATTTATAGAGCTCGTTTACACTTATATTGGGCTATTATATTTAGGGGCTGTTTGGCAACTTATGAATGGTTAAGTGCTGAATCAGTAATAGGTCTGAACCATTAAGAGTCAGTATAATGCTTAACCGTTTAGAGGCAAATGTCTGGCCAATTTAGATTAGAGGTCTTAACCATTCAAACTCTGTAGAATGCTTAACCATTCAGAGGGAAATGTCTGAACCATTCAGACATTTGCTCCCGAAAAAACAGCCTGAACCATTAAGTGCTGAACCATAAGAGGTGTGAACCATTAAAAGCCTAAAAAGTAAACAAACAACCCATACAATAAAAAAACTCAATGGGCAGTTAACTATTAAAGAGGCCTACTTCATCTCATAACCATATTAGGTTATGCCTTTAGGTTTCTTGTCTCTCATTCTTCTCCTTGTTGCAATGCCCACAACAGCCAAACAAACTCGATGTAACTTACTGGAACTTGACTCTTCTCGTCTCTACTAATCTCCATCTCTATGGTGTGGTTTTGATTTGCTCTTGTGCCTTTGATTTCGTCAATGATTCAAGGGGGCGAACATTTTATGGGTGGCGTTCGGGATTTTCACACATGTATCACGCTATAAGCATTTTTCTCATGGGGGCGACCGACCCACTGAACATACTCTAGGTCCACCCCTGCTTGAACCTAGATATAAACGAGGGTCTGTGTGGGAGTGTTGGTTGGAAGCTATATAGCATATTTAAGAAGGTGCCCGAGGAACCAGTCATCGGGAATACCTTTGAATGTCAAGTCAGGAACCTATAAAATGATAGATTTATGATATAAATATGTGCATGCATATATAATAAGGCGCAAGTTTAGTGAGGGAGTGTTAAGTAAAAGAAGTGAGGTGCAACCCGGGGAGGATGTTTGATGGTCTGCAGGCCTGTAAACAAATCAAACGTTCAGGAATTGTTTGTGAACTTGTTCGACGGGAAGTTCTTTTATATTTATTTGTTTAATAAATGAATCAATGTGAACACATTTTTTGTTCATTTAATCAAATGAATGGACATGAACTCGTGACCTCTCGGTTGCGTGCACGCAGCTCTTCCAACTGAGCTACGTAGTCTAACCTGACATATTTCTGATTTTAATTATTCTTATACACAAATTAAGTTAATTTGGAAATGTTTATTTTAAAAATATTTTTTTAAAGGGTCGGACCGGTGTGAGGGTTTGGACTCGAACTCGAGACCTCGTGGTTAATGTGCACCCAGCCCATCAACTGGGCTGGGTGTCTAACCTGATAAGGTACCGATATTTATTACTTTTGTATACCACAGTTACGATCTATCAATAATTTCTTATTTAAAAAGGTTTAAAAATCACCGGTTCAGTGACTGGGCATGGATTCGAACTCAGTTCATGCGTATAAAATGCACACAGTCCACCGCTGGACTTGTGTGTCTAACCCGTTTAAAACACAAGTTTAATTTATACTAATCTGTTAGCAATAATAGTTCATCTCCTTCGACTAGAATGATTTCAGATCAGAACCCGACTCACACCAGATTATTATGAATTCAATTAGCATAATATGAACATAAAGGAAGGAAGATTAAAGATTCATACCACTGATGTAGCCGGATCTTGGGTTTTTCTTTTCCGATCGACGAAAGCTGGGGGCTCCGGTGAGACAGGGGGGGTTTAGCAGAGTGAGTTTGAGGTTAAAAGCGAAAGGAGAGAGCGAGTTTGTTAGTGAAAGCATGACCGTATTTATAGATTGATAGGAAAGCTTCGATTTCGATTCTATTGGCCGAAATTGGGATTGATTACATACCAAATTTGTTTGATTGAAGTTGATTAGGGAAATCACGCGGTCTTGACAGCTTGCTCTTAAAAAGTTGCAGAAACGGAACGAAATCAGCGGGTTTTGCTGATTTGAACTTTGTAGACACGATAACGTAAATATATATATATATATAATATATATTAGATGATTTTGAAACCTTCACAAAAGTGCGTGTGTCTCAGTGGTGCTTGATGTGTGAGTTTACCTGGGGGACCCGGGTTCGATTCCCGGTTTACCCTTTTTGGATTTATTTATTTTATTATTTTATTAACTCTATTTTAATTCATTTGTTATTATTTATTAATTATAAATATTTGATTCTAATATCCTTAAATAATAAAAATGCTAGAAATATACGTAACGACATATACTACGCACTTGATTAATAAACTGGTGCGGGTTTTCGAAACCTGTTTTACACAAATGTTACAGTATCCCCTACTTTTTGAAAAATTTCGTCCCGAAATTTAAGTAGTAGTTATAACCGGAAAAAGATGCGGGTATTTCTCGCGTATTGAGTCTTCACGTTCCCAAGTAAACTCGGTCCTCGTTTTGACTCCCAACGCACCCTGACGATTGCAAACGACTTCGTCTCAAGCGCTTTTCACTGAAATCCATGATTTCTACTGGTCTTTCAACGAAGTGCATTGATTCATCAACTTGAATATCTTCCAAAGGATATGGAGATTTTCATCAGCGAGGACACTTTTTCAAGTTTGATACGTGAAACGTGGGATGAATTCTGTTGAGTTCTTCTGGTAGGTCAAGCTTGTATGCTACAGGACCTACTCTTTCGAGTATCTTGAATGGTCCCACATAGCGTGGTGCTAGCTTGCCCTTCTGACCAAAACGAACCACTCTCTTCCACGGTGATACTTTCAAAAAGTACTTGATCACCAACACAAAACTCCAAAGGCATTCGTCGTTTATCAGCGTAACTCTTTTGACGACTTTGAGCCGTTAGAAGATTATTTCGAATTTGAAGAATTTTGTCAGTCGTTTCTTGAATCAGTTCAGGTCCAGTGATTTGCGCTTCACCAATTTCATGCCAACATACTTATAAACTAGTTTTAATCAAATCTTTTCAAGGTAAATCTTTTACTACTGATATGTTATATTAAATAACATATCTAAGACATTTTAATCTGACCTTAACATCAGTTTTCGTAAAAATCACATGAAGACGCCATTTTAGGACAAGCGTCGTTTAGGCGCATGGTATGGTTTTAAACCATATTAATGGACCAAGACTTGTTACTACTGATTTTAAAACTTATTTTAAACATTTTACAATAGGTACATGTTATGAACTCATAATCCCAAATAATTTATAAACTATGTGTAAAATGACCAAAATGCCCATTCGGTGCATAGTTTGGTCATAAAAGATAAATTACACATATATTTGGTATCCTACTGATATTATATCATAAATAAACTATTTTTCCAGAATACTTATGATTATAAACTTAAAATATATTCAAGTTCCTTTTATACGATATATGATTTCCGAAATGCCCTTATGAGGCGTAGTTTCGTTTTAAAACCTTAACTGGCATATAAGTCATATCCTACTGATATTATAACTTACTTAAAATATAATGGCATATAGAACTTGTCCGTAACTATCCGGTTACCTGATATCGCACGGTAAGTATATGTAACTATTTTACGAAAATTAACCGAAACGGGTTTAACCTTGTCATTTACGTTTCAAAATCCAGAATGTTTATAGTTTACCCATATTATAAAAGTCAAAGTAGTTGTCGGGTTTAAGCTACATTCTATCCGATCATCATTTAATCAAGCGTTATACGTCTTGATCATGTACACTACGGTCTAAGTCTATGACTTAATAAAGACCATTAGTATTAATTGGTTAGCTTATGCCATAATCCAGACTAGAGCCTTGCCGGTAAATGCTATCTGTAATTAAGTACTTTTGTATACGGCTGAGTTATTAAAATTAAAAGAAGACTAGCTCAGGTAAATACTCTCGACTTATTTTCCCTATACGGGCTTGGGATACGGTAAACTATTACCGCTTGGTCGGAAATGGGATCAATCGAATGCTGGATTGTGGCTAGTAAATCCGCATATTCTGTTTAATCAGTTTTGTTTGATAACTTAACCATCGGGGGTTAAATTACCGTGTCCTGGATATCCTCGGCTCATTAGATTAGTTAATGGCCACGACCTTAGCGCGGGGTGTAGGCATACACCTGACAGACGCTCAAATGCAAATTACCCAAGACGTTGGGGATAACTTCTCTGTGAGTTCTAAGTGGTGTGTATTTAATCATGTCTCGGTCTGTATACTGGGCCTGTATTATGGACAAACATGTGAATCGGTTAACAAGGTTACAAAGTAACTTTCCCAAGTTATAAAAGATTTTGTACCCTGTGCACTTAAAATCATATTAAAATGTTTTCAAAATGAGTCAGTTGGGTGTATTTACCAGCGAAAGTGACGTATCGTCCAAAGACTAAATTGCAGGTACAATACGAAATAGGCCGGAAGCTGCTCGGTAGTGATTAAGAGGATCTTGCAAATCCTTAGATCTGCCCTAAAGTCTGTTTTATATTCTTTCTTTGTACATTTTATGATCCGCCTGTGGATCTTCTATTACAAGCCTGTATATTATTTTGTATTTCCGAACATATGGTTTGTAATAGTAATTTTACTCCTAGACTTCCGCTGTGTCGTGTTTAATTGACTATGATGTTATCAACTGATGTCACATACTCCCCACCCGGGCCCACCGGTGTATGGATTTGGGTTGGAAATCCGGGTGTGACAGGTTGGTATCAGAGCCAACGTTTGAGAGAATTAAACACTAGCCTTTTGTGTTTAATCTTAAACTTACACGAGCACATTCCTTAGACTTCCGAGTCTAGGCATTGACCTAGGATTACTCATTTCATTATTAAGTTATTAGTATTTTTTTAATTGAATTTTTAACAGGAAAATGCCGCCACGTGTACGAGGACAAATTGGGAGAGAAAAAGGTCCAATGAGGGGAGGACCATCGGATTCCCCCTCAACTTCATAACTCAGATGCTTACCAAGAATCAGGAGATTCATCTCCTTGGCAACCAGCGAGACGCTCTGTCTCTAATAGACACTCGCCCTCACATTCCCAAAATTCTTACCATCTCAACACTCCTATCATTCACACCATACCCATCATTCCTATTCACATTCTTACCATGAAGAATTTAACCCTAATCATTACTTTAACACGCCTCTAGCCGATCAAAATCAGTTGGACCAGCCAAACCCCATGGACGAGGACTCCGACCAAGAGATGCCGCCGTCGAGATCAAATATGCATCCATTGAAATTTCAAGCGATTCAAACTCATATGCCGGATCGCCCTACCAAGGTCCTAATGAGTGTGACCAATACTGGAACCAATTCACCTTCACCCACACTCCTCATCACTCTCAACCACCCCCAATACAAGAAGATGTCCACATGGAACGGTGGACCAACCGCAACCACCACCCGAACCACCAAGGAGGAAGCGTGGAGCACGTATGTCGGTACTGCAGGACAAAGGTCAGGATCGCTACCACCTTTGCCCAACTCCTACCCCACGATTCAAGAGGACCCACAAATGGGTGGACCCTCTAATGTTTCACCTATAGTGGAACCAACACCAACACCCGCACCTGCTGTTCAACCACCACCAACGGTTATACTAACCCAATTCCCACATATCCAGATACGACTGGATATGATCCTTTTAACCCGTCTACACCGGTAGACTACCAAGCATGGTCGCAAGACCCCTATATGCAAGCAGTTATGCACAATGCACTTTACCCGTCTCCTTTCCCACCTGCTTATCCTCCGACTGGATATCCAACTTATGGGTACCAATATCCGGTTATGCCACAACCACAACCACAACCTTCGCCGCCACTTGAGGCCATTAATGAGGCCTTGGAACGAAAGAAAGAAATGCAGCAGGCGGAGAAAACGGAGAAGAAGACAAACAAGTTCTTCAAGAAACTCTCCAAGTTGGTCAAAGGAAAGAAGGACGAGTGAAGTCTCTTCTAATTATATGTAGTCCCTGCGAGGACATTTTATTTCTTTAGTCCCTGCGTGGACATTTTTATTTCTTTAAAGTCCTTGCATGGACAGTTTATTTCATTTTCTAGTATTGTAATTTCTAATTTGAAATTTAATAAAGTATTTTGGAATTATATATATATATGTATTCATCCTCTTCAAACGAGCGTCTCGATTTTACTCGAAATTTATGCTCTGCGATATAATTCCAAAAAGATCTTAATGGTTTTGATTTGCCAAGTGGCACAGACCACACATTTGGCCTTTTTTTAAATGATAGTTAAGTACGAAAGGGTCTTCTATCAGGATAGTTAAGGGAAGTTATCCTTCTATACAGAGGTTGTGGACTTAAAGTTCAAGCCTCCAAGTCGTTAAGGTCAGTGCGACCGGGACTATTAACAACCATTAAGGTACTCTTATGTTAACATTTATAATGTTCATACTCCTGGTAGTGTGACTTGAGGAATCACAATAGCCTTCAAGGTAAAAGGACTATGTCTTGACCTTATATAGCCCATGTGATCAAAATTGATCCCGACTAATATCACCAGTGCGGTGATTAAACACCCATTAGTGATGTATTGCCCTTTCGGGCTATAATTAATTTTAGATAGCCTATGTGATCTATTCTGATCCCGGCTAATATCACCAGTGCGGTGATTAAACATCCATTAGTGATGTATTGCCCTTCGGGCTATGATTAATTTTATATAGCCTATGTGATCTATTCGATGGTAATATCACTAGTGCGGTGATTAAACATCCATTAGTGATGTATTACCCTTTCGGGCTATGATTAATTTTAGATAGCCTATGTGATCTATTCTAATCCCGGCTAATATCACCAGTGCGGTGATCAAACATACATTAGTGATGTATTGCCCTTTCGGGCTATGATTAATTTTATATAGCCTATGTGATCCATTATGATCCCGGCTAACATCACCCGTGCGGTGATTAAACATCTATTAGTAATGTATTGCCCTTTCGGGCTATGATTAATTTTATATAGCCTATGTGATCTATTTTGATCCCGGCTAATATCACAGTGCGGTGATTAAACACCATTAGTGATGTATTGCCCTTGGGGCTATGATTCAAACATCCATTAGTGATGTAGTACCTACGTGCCATATTTTATGTCCATTAGTGACTGGCCTATGTGCCGTATTTTATGTCCATTAGTGATCAGCCTATGTGCCATAAAATTTTATGTCCTTGGTGACAAGCTTAAAAGATAAATGTAATTGTCGATTATGACAATGACAGTTGTGACAATGCGATCCACTATCTAGTAATATATGGACTAAGTTAAATTGTAATTTGCCTTTAATGGTCCTTTTGTGACCTAGGCCAAATATAGATATGTTAAGCCTAAGAGTCGTGATGTTTTCACACTAGAATAGGCAATGGATTCTTATATCCAATGTTTTTAAGACCAATATGGTTGACATACCATGGCTAAGTGAAGCCTTATTGGTGTATAGAAACCAAGACTTAAAGATGGCTAACTCGAACGAGGCACAAAGTAGCCACCGAAATGTGGAATCTAATAATGCTGAAAACAGAGCCATTAATAATGACGACTTTCAAGCTCGCATTGATGCGGCTGTAGAAAAGGCCATGGGAAAGGCCATCGAAAGTCTTAAGAGTCGAGTGCTACTCGCTCTAGACCCTTATCTATTCCACCATCTTCAGTTCATAAGGAGAGCTCCGTTCACTCTTCAAATGTGAAGAGTGAACCAAAGAAAATAGATTTCACTGAAAGGTCCCTTCTGTTAAAGACGGATGTACCTATAAGTATTTCGTCTCCTGCAAGCCCTGAGACTTTAACAGGGAAAAAGGAGCGGTGGAAGCCCTAAAGTGGCTAGATGAGATGGAAACAATTGTGGACATCAGCAACTGTGCTGATAAGGATGTGGTCAAGTATGTATCATAGTCCTTTTAAGGGCGATTCCCTAATCTGGTGGAAAGCCATGATCCAGTCAACAGGTAAGGTACACCTGTATAATTTAGGGTGGCCCAAGTTTGTGGACCTTATTAAGGAAACTTACTGCCCACCTCATGAGGTGGAGAAATTAGAGACCGACTTCTATTCTCTTTCTATGAAGAACCTAGATTATCGGAAATATGTTTCCGATTTCAATTCCCTATCTAGGTTAGTTTCCTATTTAATTACCCCAGAGCCCAAACGCATTGCGCATTTTATTAATGGGTTAGCGCCCGAGATAAAGGGCATGGTAAAGGCTGCTCAGCCTACTACCTACAGGTCTGCTGTTGACCTATCTCTCTCCCTCACCCTTGATCTAAAAAGACAAAACTCAGTTAAGTCCGAAACTGACGGAAAAAAGGAAGAGGGAAGATGACAACTCCCATAGTTTTAATAAGAAAAATAAAGGGAGACTTGGGTTCAAAGAGGACCAAGGCAAAATGGATGTGATGCCAACATGCAAAACTTGCAACCGTAGACACTGGGGACAGTGTAATTTTGGATCAAAGGCCAGACCCTGTGGCATCTGTAAAAGAAAGGGACATAAGACTCTAGAGTGTAAGGATCTTAAGGAAGCCGTCTGCTACGTCTGTAATGAAAAAGGGCATATTAAGACTAACTGCCCTAAATTTCTTAAGAATAATAATCCGAAGCCTTGAGAGGCCAAGAACGGGAATGCTCGAGCCTTTCAGATAACTGCAAGAGAGGCTGTTAATGACGACAATGTCAGAACAAGTACATTCCTCATTAACAATACTGATGCTAGAGTTCTTTTTGATTCAGGTGCAGATAGATCTTTCGTTGATCATAAGTTTAGTAAACTATTAAACCCGCCCTTAAGAACTCTAGACAACATTTATGAGATAGAAGTTGCTGATGGAACAATAGAAATAGCATCTTCCATTCTTGATGGATGCTCAATATCCATTAAAGATCATTCCATCCTTATCTCTCTTCTGCCAATGAAATTGGCGGGGTTCGATGTTGTCTTAGGCATGGATTGGTTATCTTATAACAAAGCCCGCATCGCCTGTGATAAGAAACTCATCGAAATTAAAACCCCATCTGGTGAAATGATCACCATCCTCAGAGACTCACACTATGGACTGCCAGTCAAGGTGTCATTATTTAAGGCATCCAAGTGTTTGAGAAAAGGTTGTGTCATCTACATGGCACAAGTCACCATAAACGAGCCTAAGCCAAATATGGAAGAACTCCCAGTCATTTCAGAGTATCCCGATGTATTCCCAGAAGAATTACCAGGCCTACCTCGAGAGAGGCAAGTGGAATTTAGGATTGATATCATACCAGGGGCAGCACCCGTAGCTAGAGCTCCATATAGGCTAGCACCTACGGAAATGAAGGAACTAAGGACGCAGCTAGACGAACTCTTGGAAAAAGGCTTTATTCAGCCTAGTTCCTCGCCTGGGGGAGCTCCTATTTTGTTTGTAAAGAAGAAAGACAGTTCGATGTGAATGTGCATCGACTACCGAGAGCTGAACAAGTTAACAATCAAGAATTGATATCCTCTGCCCAGGATCGATGATTTATTTGACCAACTTCAAGGGGCTAGTTACTTCTCTAAGATCGATTTAAGATCTGGATACCATCAGATGAAGGTTAGGAGTGAGGATGTTCATAAACGGCCTTCAGGACCCGTTACGTTCACTTTGAATTTTTGGTAATGCCTTTTGGGCTCACAAATGCACCAGCAGCGTTCATGGATCTCATGAATAGAGTCTGCAAGCCATATTTGGATAAGTTTGTCATTGTCTTTATAGATGACATACTTAGCTACTCTTGTAATCAAACTGATCACGAGAAACACCTTCGGTGCATCTTAGAACTGCTAAGGCAAGAAAAGCTTTATGCTAAATTCTCTAAGTGTGAGTTTTGGCTTAGAGAGGTCCAATTTCCTCGACACATGGTAAGTGAGCGTGATATCCAAGTGGATCCCGCCAAAATTGAGGCCATAATAAATTGGGAAGTGCCCAAGACCCCAACAGAAATTCGTAGTTTCCTAGGATTGGCTGGTTACTATAGGAGGTTCATTGAGAACTTTTCAAGAATAGCCACTCCTTTAACTACCTTGACCCATAAGAATGTTAAGTATAATTGGGGTCCAAAGCAACAAGAATCTTTTGAGATTCTTAAACACAAGTTGAGCAATGCTCCTGTGTTATCTCTACCTGAGGGTATTGAGGAATTTGTAATCTACTGTGATGCATCGCACAGTAGCATGGGCTGTGTGCTAATGCAAAAAGGCAAAGTGATTGTCTATGCATCACCACAGTTAAAGGTGCACGAAAGGAATTACACCACCCATGATTTGGAATTGGGTGTTGTTGTATTTGCACTAATGCTACGGAGACACTACTTGTATGGCACAAAGTGTATTATATACATAGACCATAAAAGTCTCCAGCATCTGTTCAATCAGAAAGAATTGAACATGCGACAACGCCGATGGATGGAAACACTTAATGACTATGATTGCGAGATTCGCTACCATCCAGGCAAAGCAAATGTAGTTGCTCATGCCTTAAGTGGCAAAGAACGAGTTAAACCTATAAGAATTAACGCTAAGAGCATTGAGCTCAGAAATAGTTTAAGTGAAAAGCTACTAGATGCGCAGAAGCAAGCTCTATTAGAGGCTAATATCCCTAATGAGGGATTAGGCGGAACTGTTGATCAGTTAGCGCCTGGAAAGGATGGAATCCTTAGATTCAATGATAGAATTTGGGTTCCAATCATTTGGAGGACTTAGAGATCTAATCCTCCAAGAAGCACACAATTCAAGATACTCGGTTCACCCGGGAGGTGAAAAGATGTATCAAGACTTGAGGAAGAATTATTGGTGGATGGGTTTGAAGAAATCCATAGCCACTTATGTAGCTAAGTGTCTGACGTGTTCGCAAGTTAAGGCCGAACATCAGAAGCCGTCAGGACTTCTACAACAATTAGAAATTCCCATATGGAAATGAGAAATGGTAACTATGGACTTGATTACCAAGTTACCTAAGACCAAAAGTGGAAATGACACTATTTGGGTCATTGTAGACAGACTGACTAAGTCAGCTCATTTCTTGCCAATCTAAGAAACGTACAATTCAGATAAATTGGCCAAGTTGTATGTGGACAAGATTGTGTCCCTACACGGTGTGCCGGTATCTATTGTATCTGATAGAGATACTAGATACACATCTCACTTTTGGAAAAGTTTCCAACAATCTTTAGGCACACGATTAAATTTTGGTACGGCTTACCATCCGCAGACTGATGGTCAAAGTGAGCGTACTATCCAGACACTGGAAGACATGCTTAGGGCATGTGTGATTGATTTAGGTGGAAGTTAGGATGACCACTTAACCCTAATAGAATTCTCCTACAACAACAGTTATCGTACGAGCATCAAGGCTGCTCCTTTTGAGCCCTTGTATGGGAGAAAATGCAGAATGCCCGTGTACTGGGCAGAAGTTGGGGAAGCCCAACTATTAGGACCAGAGATTGTCCTGGAGACCACAGAAAAGATTGCGCAAATCTGTGATCGTCTCAAAGCTGCCAAAGATAGGCAGAAGGGCTATCCTGACAAGAGGCGTAAATCTCTTAAGTTCCAAGTCGGGGACAAAGTCATGTTCAAAGTGTCACCCTAGAAAGGTGTGTATGCGCTTTGGGAAGAAGGGCAAGTTAAGCCCAAGATATATCGGACCATTCGAGATAGTCGAATGTGTCGGCACTGTAGCTTATAAGCTCAGGTTGCCAGAGGAGCTTAGTGGAATTCATGATGTATTCCACATATCTAACCTTAAGAAATGTCTAGCCGATGAGTCGCTAGCAATGTCGCACAAGGATGTGCAAATTGATGAAAACCTGAGGTTCGTTGAAAAACCAATTTCAATCGAGGATCGACAGGTTAAGAAGCTCCGAAGGAAAATGATACCTATAGTGAAGGTTAAGTGGGACGCTTTTAGAGGTCCTGAGTATACATGGGAGGTTGAGTCCACTATGCGACAAAAGTACCCCCTTCTTTTTGAATAAAATCTCGAGGTCAAGATTTCTTTTAAGGGGTGAGGATGTAACACCCTGTAAATCGTGTCCAATAGTATAGTGACACGTGTTGTATTTTAAATATAGTCTATTAAAGACCAATAAGGACTAAAGGCGTCAACATGCTCAAACTGAGCCTCTGAGTGACGGTCCGATGTCAACATGCATAAATAACAGCCTCTGAGTGACTGATATATCAACATGCTTGAAATTTGGCCTCTGAATGACCGATATGTCAACATGCCCAGCCTCTGAGTGACATCGGAATCAACATGCTTATAATAAGCCCCTGAGTGATCCTTCGTGAAGTCCTAACTCTCATACGTGCTAAATATTGGACGAGAGAGTTCAATTTTGTAAATATGTGAAAGTTGGATGATGGAGGGATTAAAAGTATCAACATGTTAATTTATACCTCTGAGTGACCTTTTAACGAACCGAGAGCTCGGCAATGTCCGGGCATAATCCCGAGTATGCCAAGTATTGGCTACGGAGGGCTAAAAGTGCCAAAAAGGTGTTTAAAAAGGTTTTTAGAAGCTTTTTAAAGTTAAGGGGTTAAAAGTGTCAAAACTTGAAACTGACCATATGGCGGTCGCGGGCCGCGAGAGACCTGGCCTGGGTCTCTCGCGGGGCGCGAGAAGGGGTCTGCAGCAGAAAGTTTTGGCTTGGCCCCCAAACAAAGCTCCAAAACCATTTGATCGAAACTATGGACTTGTAATCAGCCATGCCACATTTTAGGACACGTGTAAGCTCCCTCTTACACCCCTAAATACTTGGCTTCACCTCCTTTGAGTTCTCCAACTATAAATAGGTGATCAAGTTCACCATTTGAACTTGCACCTTTCTTATTCACACTCTTCTCCCTCCTCTGGAAGTTCCTAGCTAAAAGGGGCATCCAACATAGTTCTTTTGCATCCTAGGAATCACTGGTAAGTGTTCCTTTCTTGTGCATTTTCGTTTATAGGCTTTTATAGCTAAAAGTCAAGCGTTTTACGGAAAACGTTTTTACTTTCGGTTAAGACCATTATCGTCCAGCTATTGTTCGAAATGAACATGGCTAAGTGATCATCATAAGGTAGGTGTTAGTCCCTATAAGGGGCACCTCCTGAAGATCACGTTTGCTAGATCAATTGACGGGTCAAAGTTATGTTATTAAAAAGTCAAACAGGCCATTTTTCGGAAAAATGATAATTAATCTTATATATGTTATGAAACCTGTTTTGACACTTAAACAAATTGGTAATAATTATTAGAACATGTAAGAACATGTTCGGCTCATCAATTTCAGTCCTAGGGTCGGTTTGCAACCGAAAGTCGCGAAGTTCGACTTCTGCTTTGACTTTCGATTTTGACCCGATTTAGATTAGTTACCTACTGATCTAAAGTTGCATTATAATCGTAATATAATGTAGCATAACCCTCTGAGGTTATATTACATGGTCATAATCAGAATTCAAGTTTATGCGCAAGTTCCATAATTATGCCATTTTTGACCAAAATGTCCTTTTTGCATAAAACAAGGTTTTAAATAGTAATGAACTTGAAAATGAGTTTTCTACTTGTCACACCCCAACCGATGGCGGAAACATCGGAGTGAGACGAAAACGAGATTGCAAGAGGCTTCATAACGCTAATTGTGTCAAGTGTTTAATAATTTCCCTTTTTACATAGTTTAAATCAAATAATACAAAATTTAAATCACGACACGTAACAAATATAATTTCATTTCATTGATAACGATTTAATACAAGATATTGAAACGAAATACATGTTTGAAATAAGATACAGTACAATAAACATTTAAAGTTTTAAGTGTGTATGTAGGTAATCCTACTAGATTTCTTGCATCGTTAGCTTTCCTGCAACATGTATTAAAAGCGTAGATCAATACAAAAGTATTGGCGAGCATAAAGTTTGAAAATAAAATCTAAGTGTAGAGTTTATTTCAATCATGACGGGAGTATAATAAAGCTGAATCGCATATATATGTAGACGACTCTCACGTAATAATAGCATATAATTGAATTCCTTAACTAGCATGCATAGTATCATAATCATAACAATGTCGTGAGAATACAAATTAAAACTAATAAGCATAAACAACCCAAACGTAACAAGTAACATGTATGAACAGTTTAATCTAACACATATAATTCACATAAGCGTAACTGATAACCCGTTTGGTATTGGGAACACATTTAATCTTGTTAAAAATAAATTTTGTAATTTATACATGTTGCACCCCAAAATGCGTTAAAGTGTAAAAAGGGGTCGAGTATGCTCACCTTTAGGCGAAGCTTCCCTGACAAATCAGTAAACTGGTGGTAGATACCGAGGGTACCTCGCATAGGAAGACGAATGTTACAGTAGTGTTGTTAAAAAATAAATATGCCTTAATTTATTTTTTTATATATAAAAAAATATATTCGTATTCGATACGTTTGATTTCATAATTTTACATGATTTTGGTTTCGGATTCTGACGAAAATCGGGCAGAGTTTCCTCTGTTTATTGGACGATCCCGACAATGTGATTTGTCGATAAAATTTGTCAAAAAGCAACAATACACAATGCAACATCAGTATATAAGTATATATATGAGTTATGTTCGGTCCCGCAATTAAAACGTTTCACAAACATGAGGGCATCATCATTAATAATGGTATCATTTTACTTCAAGCTCAAAAGTTTTTAACGGATAATTTATAACTTACAAATTCTAATCAAAACCCACATTTCGTCTTATCAATTCTGACATTTATATGCCTATATAAAATATACCTCGCTTAGTACTCGGTTCGGTTATAATTTTAAACCATATATATACATATTTTCATAAAAACATAACCGATAATCGCGACATTTATTTACCGAGTCTTACGTTTAACTTGCTGACCCAAACCCGACATATGACTGAACTGAGTTACTGGTTTGGTTGTGTTGACTGACTTTGACCCGACACGAGACCCACACAAGGAAACTGACCAAACCGAGATCAGACTGAAACTGAATTGAATTAATTCAACCTGTACCTGAACCAGGACAATCCGCTGAAACGGGACTGAAACGAAAATGAGCTGAACCGGGTCATCTGAGTCTAACCGAGTCAACCGGAAACCTGAACCGAGCCCAAAACAATCTTAAACAAGACTAGACGGGCTGTTTGTGATGAACCTGCCGGAGACCCGCGTCGCTACCTGTCGCAGCTTCTGCTTCTGCCGTCTGCGACTTCCATCTCCGTCACCGGCCTCGCCAGCTTTCGCGTTATAACACCCGGTCAACCACCACAAGATCGACGCCTGTGGTGGTGTTGTTGCAGTGGTCATGGGCCGCCACCGAGTGGTGGTGGTCGGCCGGCTAGTTATCAACGAGAGAGAGGGAGGGAAGGAATGTGGAGAGTGGTTGAGTTTTGGTGGAGTGGGGTTCGCCGGAGGAGGCAGGGATGTCGGAGCTCGGCTGGAATCCCGCTCCAGTTGCCGGATATGTGAACGAGAGGGAGAGAGCAGTGAGGGTGTGTGTGTAGCCGACCTGTGTGTTTTTGTGTGTAGTGTTATAATATAATTAGAGTTAGGTTTAGGGTTTAATGTGTGTTGGGCTCAAGCACGGTAACTAGTACCTAGAGTTCTTTGAGCGGCCCAATACGTTTAGAGATCCGTTTTTAAATACGAGCTCCATAAAAATGTCGTATTTATTTTGTTTATTATTATTATTATTGTTATATTTATTATTATTATTATTTATAAAAAATAAATAAATAAATAAATAATAACAACGATAATAAAAATGGACAAATAAATAATTTAGTGGTACGACACGTATTTCCTAAAATAAAATTTTACGGAAACGCGAGGCATTACACTACTGATGTAATATTATAAGTAGGATTATTTGGGATGTTGAACCAAGTTTAAACTGAGTTTTCAAGTAAGTCCTTAAATATATCGATAAATGGCGATTTTAGCCCTTGTGGCTCATAAGCTAGTTTTAATCAAATCTTTTCAAGGTAAATCTTTTACCTATTGATATGTTATATTAAATAACATATCTAAGACATTTTAATCTGACATTAACATCAGTTTTCGTAAAAATCACATGAAGACGCAATTTTAGGACATAAGCGCCGTTTAGGCCATAGTATGGTTTTAAACCATATTAATGGACAAGACTTGTTACCTACTGATTTAAAAACTTATTTTAAACATATTTACAGTAGGCACATGTTATGAACTCAGAATCCCAAATAATTTATAAAATGTGTAAAATGACCAAAATGCCCATTCGGTGCATAGTTTGGTCATAAAAGATAAATTACACACGTAATTGGTATCCTACTGATATTATATCATAAATAAACTATTTTTTCAGAATACTTATGATTATAAACTTAAAATATATTCAAGTTCCTTTTATACGGTATATAATTTCCGAAATGCCCTTATGAGGCATAGTTTCGTTTTAAAACCTTAACGGGCATATAAGTTGATATCCTACTGATATTATAACTTATTTAAAATATAATGGCATATAGAACTTGTCCATAACTTATCCGGTTACCCGATATCGCTAATATGCGCACGGTTAAGTATATGTAACTATTAGTTTAACCTTGTCATTTATGTTTCAAAATCCAGAATGTTTATAGTTTACCCATATTATAAAAGTCAAAGTACTTGTCGGGTTTAAGCTACATTCTATCCGATCATCGTTTAATCAAGCGTTATACGTCTTGATCATGTACACTACGGTCTAAGTCTATGACTTAAATAAAGACCGTTAGTATTAATTGGTTAGCTTATGCCATAATCCAGACTAGAGCCTTGCCGATAAATGCTATCTGCAATTAAGTACTTTTGTATACGGCTGAGTTATTGAAATTAAAAGAAGACTAGCTCAGGTAAATACTCTCGACTTATTTTCCCTATACGGGCTTGGGATACGGTAAACTATTACCGCTTGGTCAGAAATGGGATCAATCGAATGCCGGATTGTGGCTAGTAAATCCGCATATTCTGTTTTAATCAGTTTTGTTTGATAACTTAACCATCGGAGGTTAAATTACCGTGTCCTGGATATGCTCGGCTCATTAGATTAGTTAATGGCCACGACCTTAGCGCGGGGTGTAGGCATACACCTGACAGACGCTCAAATGCAAATTACCCAAGACGTTGGGGATAACTTCTTGTGAGTTCTAAGTGGTGTGTATTTAATCATGTCTCGGTCTCTGTATAGGGCCCTGTATGTATGGACAAACATGTGAATCTGTTAACAAGGTTACAAAGTAACTTTCCAAAGTTATAAAAGATTTTGTACCCTGTGCACTTAAAATCATATTAAAATGTTTTCAAAATGAGTCAGTTGGGTGTATTTACCAGCGAAAGGTGACGTATCGTCCAAAGACTAAATTGCAGGTACAATACAAAATAGGCCGGAAGCTGCTCGGTAGTGATTAAGAGGATCTTGCAAATCCTTAGATCTGCCCTAAAGTCTGTTTTATATTCTTTCTTTGTACATTTTATGATCCGCCTGTGGATCTTCTATTACGAGCCTGTATATTATTTTGTATTTCCTAACATTTGGTTTGTAATAGTAATTTTACTCCTAGACTTCCGTTGTGCCGTGTTTAATTGACTATGATGTTATCAACTGATGTCACAATACTTCCCACCCGGGCGGCCGATAAAAATTCCTCCAAAAACCAATTCCACCTCATGTATCCGACCAGGATCATATGATCATTGAAATGGAAAAAAGAAACCATTCGAACAAAGTATCTAAACAAGTAGAACTTCATTCGCTTTTAGAATTATGTTTTTTCTAAGATGTTATGTCCTTTTTTAAATGTTGTCTTTTTTTATTTAGAATTTGATCTTTTTATTTTGTAATGTAGGTTTAATTAATATGTTATGTCAATTTTTTTATTTAGGTTGTTTATTGTTTGTTAAACTATGTTCATTTAAGTTTGTTTATGTTCGTTTAGGTTTTAAATATACGAATATAAATGAACACGAACATGCTCATTTTCTTAATCAACTGACATAAACAAAAAATGTGTTCGATTATACGTTCGTATTCGGTTAAAGTTAAATGAACGAACACGAACATGCATCTATTCATGTTCGTTTGGTTCATTTACAGACCTAATTATCTTTATTAAGGAGGACTGTCCGGCTTGGCGTTTATGGCTAGGCAGGCCTGATGGCATGGATTTGCCAGGGTACACGCCAGAGCACCGGCCCGAAAAGTGGATTTTGTACTAAACATGTTTAAATTTAATGGAAAATGAAGAGCCAGAAGTCATTAATCATAAGGGTGTGAATTTCTGACACGACTCGAAAACCCAACACGAACCTAACACGAAATTCGCGGGTTTAGGTTTCGTCTAAACGGGTTCGGGTCAGTTTGGGTTGAACACGCGACCCCGTTCAGGTTAACGGGTCAGGTTCAGGTCAACCTGGTCGGGTTGGCGGGTTGACCCGTTTAAAACATTTATACTATATTATATTTTTTTACAATATATTTTATGTTATAAATTAAATGGGGCGTGTATTTTATGCCATGATTATAACTTAAAAGGAGAAATTAACATAGATTTTATAATTTAAATATGATATTATTATATACATTTGTGTTTTTTAAGTAATTTTTAATTTTAATATATTAGTTTTAGAAAAAAAAATTAAAAAATTCGGGTTAAACGGGTCGTGTTCGGGTCAACCCACGAAACTTCGGGTCGTGTTCGGGTTCATATATATGATACGATTTTCGGGTTCGGGTCGGGTTCGTGTAAAATTTTCGGGTTCGGGTCGGGTTGAACCCGTCAACCCGCGAACACGACCCGTTTAGCACCCCTAGTTAATCATGAGACCATTGGCGATAATCGTGAGCTCGTGAACTCTTGAGTTAAGACTTAAAAGAGAACATAGTCAAAAGAAGTGGGCTGGGCTAGTAATACGATTATGGGCTTTAATTCTACTAAATGGGCCTAACTGACTAGCGTAGCAGCGTATGCCACCCCTATTTTGAAAGTCACATTTATTGCAAACTTAACAATTAGGAATATGTGAATAATCGAACAATATCCAACATCGTAAGTTTCTTGATAAGTCAATAGTCACCAACAAGGAAATGATTTGCTTCTTTATTCCAAACAGATTTGAAACCAGTATTAAGAGAAGCAACTTTATATAGTAAAACATGTTTTCTTATTGCTAGCAGCTATATCTTAAGTCGTATTAGAAGCATGGAAGATACCTACAAATAATAATACAATCCCCATTCTCAGAGTAACGGGGATTACATGATTATTGTAGCCATCCACAATACTACTAGTACAACCAGGATACCACTGCCATGATAAGAAATCATATATGATACAATTTCAAAATACAAATAACTTTCTTGATAAGTCACTGAATAATAGAAGTAAAGAAACAAATCTTTTCATAATCGGTAATAATGCTTGACTGATATAACGAGTTCACCAAATCCTCACTCTATTCTAACTATTTAATCATTCAAATTTGTAGCTAAAAATTTATGGTACAAGCTTAACAAATAATTGCCAAAAAAATAGGAGAATGGAATTTTCTTTAGGAGGGGGAGGAATATGCAAATGAAACATAACTCTCAGAAAAATAGACGGAACTAGTCAAAGGAAGTACTATCCAACAAACAAAACACAACCTTATATGGGTGTATTTTATTGATTTTATAACTTGTGTGTTGAAATTACGTGCATATATATATATATATATATATATTACAATAATTAGGTGACAGGGTGTGGTATAAAGCTCCTCACAAACAAAACTACAGAGTGTGATTAGTGTGTGTTTTAGTTTGTGATAGGTTTGTGTGTGTGTGTGTGTTATAATATATATATTAGAATTAAAAAAAAACTTTCTTTTTTTGTTAAACTGACCGTTTGCCAACGGTTATCTTTGACCAAATGCCTCGAAATTGTCAAACTTTGGTCGTTAGCACCATGGCACAGAAGGGTAGTGCCCCCCTTTTAACATGCACAGAGTGGGTAAAGGCGTCATGGAGCGCAATTTTTTACTGATCTGGCGAGTTGGCGTGATGCCACACCCTGTGGCCTTATAAATGATAACAAGGAGATGGTTGGTTGCGAATTTATATATTATCTAAATATAGCAACTAGTTATTAAACTTTCCATTAAATGATTTACAAAATTACCAAAATATATTGATTTGTTATCAAAATATATTATATTTACAAATTAGATGAGGTAACGAATCAAAGAAAATATAAACAACAAATCAATATATTTTGGTAATTATGTAAATCCGAAAAGTTTTATGATTATAGTAATAGCCAACTATATACATGTACGTAATTTCCACACGCAAGTCATAAAATCAATAAAACACACCCATATAACGTTGTGGTTTTGTTTGTTTGATAGCACTCCCTTTGACTAGTTTGGTCTGTTTTTCTAAGAGTCATGTTTCATTTGCATATTCCTCCTGAAGAAAATTCCATTCTCCAATTTTCTTTTTTCAAAGCTCTTGAACTTTTTCTATGATATATACCCTAACCAAACAAGTATAACCACGTGTTGCCTTCTGTTTTCCTTAAGCAATTTGGCCTATATTCAAAAATCAAATTATGGACTCTTTTCTAGAAGTCAATTATTTTCCAAAAGGTCGCTACCATATTTTTAAATGCATACCAGGCTTATTTATGTACCGGCTTGCTACTAGTAAGTGATAAGAAATCAAATTACTATAAATTTAAACAATAGCTAAAATAATGAGTATACTAAACCGAAATAATCGATTCGAATAAGCAACTACTCGTTCGGTTATGGTGTACGTGTATACATAACATAATCAACCCATATTATTATTTTACAAATAATATATTATGTGTAAAAAATAAGTTTGTTATAGTTTTTTTTTTCAAATAACATATCAGTTTTCACTTCTTGTCCTTTATAAAATAAAAGTACTAGCTATAACTTAAAATTTGACTCAAGGTATATATAATTGGATTTTAGATATTTTAAAACCACTTAGTCACCCCTAGATAAGATACAAGGGTTGATCAAGTATAAAAGGTGCGAGTTCACAGGATAACCCCAAAATTCTTTTTTTTTTTTGTGACGCTTGCATTTTGAAGTTCGAAACTTAGAATTTTCCATTATAGACGACTTGAAGTTGATTGGAACTTGATTGAAACTTTTTAGTTGATTGGATCTTTAATGAAACTTGATAGTAAATATGAAAAAGAAAATTTAACTTTAGGTAATAATGGAGACTTTTCAAAACAAAGTTATCAAAGTTTGAATCTTCATCTTCTAATATTCTTTTCAAGAAAATTGAACTGGATGATCTTTGATGACATCCTTACATATGAAAACCAATCACCACTTAATTTGAACTTCTATTTAGTGATTTAAGAAACGGATAAAGATTTGCCAACTTGAAGGATGTATCTCACTTTGTAAAATTGGTGTTACACAAAAAAAAGAAAAAAAGAAAAACCCTATTGTGTATCCGTTCTAACAACAAGTATTAAAAAAATGTTTTTTCTACAGTGAAAAACGTGAAGATTGAATTACTTAATTAGATGAGTGATGAGTATGAGTTCTAACGATAAGTATTAAAAATGTTTTTCTCCAAGAATGTAAAGATTGAATTGCTTAACCGGATAAGTGATGAATATGTGAATAATATATTATTGTTTTTTTTTAATTCAAAATAAAGTTCTTTAATAATGCAGTGTATTTTTGGTTCTCTAATTACATTGTAATTTATTTTTGTTTGTAATGAAAATATATTTTTATTATGTGAAACTGATTCAAAAATTTGAAATTCGAGTTAAGACATTCGAGCATCGATAGGATCGGCTTGATAGAAAAAGGTTATGAGTTCGTCTGTACTTGCAATACTATGTATATAATTTATAAATTTATTAGCTATAATTAATTGATCTTTTTCTGATTTTTGTCTTTTATAATTTTATTTTCGTATTTCCTTAGTCTTTTCTATTTTTTGGTTTTTCTTTTTCTTTTTTAAGTTTCACTTGAACCTAGTGTTGTACATGTAACAAAATGAACGCTCTAATACTGACCGAACAACGTCAGTACCGAAATTGATATTTGTTTTTATTGTTTCGATCGATGTAAACGCATCTCAGTATTTTGTTCGTATCATCACTTTTTTTTTGTTTCTCTTCCGTTAAATGTTGGTATCTTAATAAATCGAATCAATATCAAACAAATTCCTGCCATTAACGTTATTTTTACTATTGCATTTACGTTTTCATTAAAAATTGGATCGCTCCGTCGCAGAGCACGGGTGTAACCAACTAGTTAACAAAAAAGCATTTACTTTTTGGTTAATTCATCCCTCTTCTCTAGGTTACTATAAACAAATTTTTAAGCATATATCATGGTAAACTTACACACATATATATATATATTTGAGTTTAAGCACCTCGTGTATTATAAAAAATATATGTCTGTAACTTATTTAGTTTTATCATATTTTTATTTTTATTTGATAACTTGCATTTGTTAACATTTACAAAATTAATTAAAAGCACACGGTGCTTAATTTTTTTTTCTCTAAAACAAAATTTGTTAAACAAGTAGATATATCTGAAAAAATATATTTTAGTATTGTAAACTAAATCGAGTGTAATTACTATACCGATGCCGGTATGTGACGAACCAAACTGATACAGATCGAGCAAAAGCAACACCCCTGTCAGTATTATCGGGACCAGTATCACTACTCGATTTTATGTTTCCGACCAATATACCATAAACAATATACGCAATTAACCTATTTAATTTTCTCGTAAATATATATTTTCTCCAATAATTTGCATTAGTTAACTTTAATAGAAACTAAAAGTACGGTTATAATTAATATTTTTCTAACTGTTTAGATATTAATTATATTGAAAACCGAGTTGTATAAAAACAGTTTTTTAGTAACATAAACTATACCAAGTACTGTTACCTTGACAAACATAATAACATATCTACCGGTGTCAGTATTATCAGGCCCGATATCATATTTGTTTTTATAGTTTTCGATTAATTTAAAACACGTGTCGATATCCTTGACACACAACATAGATAGTTAGTGTCATGTGGAGCGGCATCATTATTTGGATTTATAGTTTTTGTTCAATTAAAACTTTGCCACAACCCGGGAACGTTTACTAGTTTATTATGAAATAGAGTACATGTATGACTTCTTAGGGTGGAGTTTGACTACAAAGTCCAAATTTTTCTAAAAAGCGTAACACAATAGTTAACAAAAAAGAATTTACTTTCTAGTTGATTCATCTCTCTTCTCTAGGTTAGTGTTAACAAACTTTTAAGCATATTTCATGGTAAACTTACACATATTTTTTTGAGTTTTAGTACCTCTTGTATTATGAACAATATATGTCTTTAACTTATTTGATTTTACTATATCTTTACTTGTATTTGATAACTTGCATTTGTTAACATTTACAAAATTAATTAAAAGCACAGGCATGCTTGATTTTTTTTCTCTAAAACAAAATGTTTTAAACATGTAGTTATATCTGAAATAAAACATTTTAGTATTGTAAACTAAATCGAGTGTTATTACCATACCGATGCCGGTATGTGACGAACCAAACCGATACAGATCGAACAAAGCAGCACCCCTGTCAGTATTATCGGGACCGGTATCACTTCTCGATTTTATGGTTTCCGACCAATATACCATAAACAATATACGCAATTAACCTATTTAATTTTCTCATAAATATATATTTTCTCCAATAATTTGCGTTAATTAACTTTAATAAGAAACTAAAAATGCGGTTATAATTAATATTTTTCTAACTATTTAGATATTAATTATATTGAAAACCGAGTTGTTTTCTAAATAAAAACTGTTTTTTAGTAACATAAACTATACCAAGTACTGTTACCGTGACGAACATAATAACATATCTACCGGTGTCAGTACTATCAGGCCCGATATCAGTATTTGTTTTTATAGTTTTCGATCAATTTAAAACACGTGTCAATATCCTTGACACACAACATAGATAGTTAGTGCCATGTGGAACGACATCATTATTTGGTTTTATAGTTTTTGTTCAATTAAAACTTTGCCACAACCGAGAACGTTTACTAGGTTATTATGAAATAGAGTATATGTCACACCCTGGCCCGTAGCAGAAATAAAAGTCGGGGCATAATTGGGTTATCATCAAAGCTCATGACATTTACTAATAATAGGTTTCTATTTATTAAGTTGAAATTTAAAATCAAATATCCAAACACAAGGAAACATATAAGCACAAGAAAAACGTTGTTCTAATCAAGCAGTATTTTAATTCTTCTAAGGCCATTCCTATGTGTTCCTCTCCTCAGCCTGTCCACATGTATCATGTATAAAACAAAAGTTTGGGTCAACTAAAGTTGGCGAGTAAATCTAAATTTAACAATTAAACAGTTTAATATATTGGTTGTTATAATAAAAATGTTCATGGACCACATATGAACTTATGTACATATAATTAAATCACAAACCACATAATATCAATGATGAACATATGAACAAGATGCATGATGAACTTGAGATCAAGGCTCAATCAAACGGAGCCGATCTAATGAGGCACCTGATGCTCAACTCGTATCCCGCGAGGAACTGATGGGCCTTAAATGAATGATTGCACTGAAATGATAAAATGTATCCACACATAACCACACAAATAAATATACACATTAGATCACATAATGGTGTTAACACAAGTGTTTAAATAAGTAAAATATGTAACAACACATGATACACCCCAAAACATGATTAAAAAGGGGAATTTGTAAGGATTCACTCACAGTGTGTGCGTTTCCTTGAATGATGAAGAGTGCGCACGAATGAGGATTTAACCGACGAAGAAATCTAACCTAAATAATAACGCAATAACTAGATAAATATATAAAAAATAATATTTCGATTTAATACTTTTTGTTAGATTTTTAGGTTATTTTAGTGTTATTTGATGGGATTTTTAAACCTACAAAATCATGTCTTTAAGGGTTTTTAATTAATTTTTAAGTAATATATATATATATATATATATATATATATATATATATACATACAAAATTAATATTTTAAAATAAAATTAAATAATAATACGAAAACCTTGTCAGACCTGACAAGGGGGGTCTGACCGGTTCGTTTAATGTTGTTGGAAGCGTGTTTGCGAGACTCGAACTTGTGACATCCCGTTTACGTGCACGCAGCTCTTCCAACTAAGCTACGTGTCTAACCCGTAAGGAATCCGATTTTAATTATTCTTATATACTTGTTATATTATATCAGAAATTATTTAATTTAAAAAGGATTTAAATCATCGAAACCGGCGTGTAGGATCGGTCTCGAACCCATGACCATCATGTTGGTTTGCACCCAGCCCAACCAGTTGGGCTGGGTGTCTAACCCGTCTAATATAGAAATATTATTATACTTAACAACTTACTGTGAGACAATATAATTTGGTTTAGAAAAAAATGGATTTTATTTCAGTGGGTCGATGATGTTCAAGGATCGAACTCGGTACCATTCGCGTGAAATGCACACAGTCCACCGCTGGACTTTGTGTCTAACCCGATTAAGACACCAAAATTTATTATACATATACTCTAAATGACTTCATCTTCTTCAACTTAATTAGAACCCAGAATTGGAACTCGACTGATATAAATTTTTAACAGTTATGGTTACTTGTTTGAAAACTAAATGAATTAAACATGAGCATAGGAAGGTTTAAGGATTCATACCAACTGGAAAACAGAGTCCCGGTTTTCCGGTGACTGATTCCGACGAGTGCAGACAGAAAAATTTTCCGACGACCAGAGCAAATGGATCAGAAGGTTTAGAGTGGGTAGGAGCGAGGTAATGGATATGAGATGAATCGCTATTTATAGTGCAAATGATTAATACATGATTTCGGTTTTCAAAATTAGTTTAGAAGTTTTCGGTTTTGATTTTTCTTCATAATTTGATAACCGAATTCTTGAATCATTGCGCGATTGGTAACCGAGTGTGAATTAAGGTGTGATTGGTAACTGATTTCCCTATCATTCAAGCTTAATTTCGGAGGTTACAGATGTTGCAGATTTTGGGCGGTTTACCATATTTATTAGGCTTTACTTAGTATATGATTTGTTTGTTTTCGGTTTGTAAGCATATGGTGTGTGTATCCCAGTGGTGTTTGGTGTGTGTGATTTTATGGGAGACCCGGGTTCGATTCCGGTTATCCCCTTTTGTCCATTTTTTTATTTTATTCTTTTATTTATTACACTAATATCTTTTATTCTTTTTATTACTCAACATATTAGTTATTTCATTTACTTATTACTCATAAATAAATAATAATAATAATAATAATAATTAAATAACACCATTAATAAATTTAGTAACGAACTATGTCATACATGCTAGATTTTCAAACGGAACAGGTTTTGAAACCCGTTTTTACATGAATGTTACAGTATATGTGTAACTTCTTAGGGTGGAGTTCGACTACAAAATACAAATTTTCTAAAAAGTGTAACACAGTAGTTAACAATAAAGAATTTACTTTTTAGTTGATTCATCTCTCTTCTCTAGGTTACTGTTAACAAACTTTTAAGCATATATCATGGTAAACTTACACATTTTTTTGAGTTTGAGCGCCTTTGTATAATAAACAATATATGTCTTTAACTTATTTGATTTTACTATATCTTTACTTGTATTTGATAACTTGCATTTGTTAACATTTACAAAATTAATTAAAAGAACATGCATGCTTAATTGTTTTTCTCTAAAACAAAATTTGTTAAACAGGTAGTTATATCTGAAATAAAATATTTTAGTATTGTAAACTAAATCGAGTGTTATTACCATACCGGTGTCGGTATGTGACGAACCAAACCGATACAGATCGAACAAAAGCAGCACGACTGTCAGTATTATTAGGACCAGTATCAGTACTCGATTTTATGGTTTCCGACCAATATACCATAAGCAATATACGCAATTAACCTATTTAATTTTCTCCAATAATTTGCTTTTGTTAGCTTTAAAAGAAACTAAAAATGCCGTTATAATTAATAATTTCTCATTGTTTAGATATAAATTACATTGAAAACCGAGTTGTATTCTAAATAAAACAGTTTTTTCGTAACGTAAACTATATCAAGTATCGTTACCGTGACGAACCTAATAAAATATCTACCGGTGACGAACCTAATAAAATATCTACCGGTGGCAGTACTATCAGGGCAGATATCAGTATTTGTTTTTATAGTTTTCGATTAATGTAAAACACGTGTCGATATCCTTGACACACAACATAGATAGTCAGTGTCATGTGGAGCAGCATCATTATTTGTTTTTATAGTTTTTGTTCAATTAAAACTTTGCCACACTGCGGGAACGTTTACTAGTTTATTATGAAATAGAGTATATGTATAACTTCTTACATTGGCGTTCGGCTACAAAGTTCAAATTTCCTAAAAATATAAAAAGTCATAAAACACTATAATTTCAGCTATAAAACACACATAAAACCCACAAATAACAGAGTGAAGACTACTAAAACACGATATACAAACCATAATAGTCCATAAAAACTTCAAACACACAATTATAGAACTATGAATATAAAACACAACATGCTTATCAACCTAGAACACAATAATGTTTGCCATTCGACAATCAGAGCCTTATCATTCAAAACACAAGACACAACCCACATATATGATGTTTTAGTAATCTTTATTTTGTTATTTGTGGGTTTTGGGTGCATTTTATAGTTGACATTTTGATGTTTTATGACTTACTACACTTTTTAAGAATTTTGAACTTTGTTGCCAACTCCTAGCCTAACATCTTATATAATATCGTCTTAACAAACACATCTTGAGAATCACTAGTTATGACTTCCTTTGTAGTCAAGAATCAACTTTTATGTACATCTTCTTTGTTGCCAGCCTATTGTTCAATGAAAAGGAATATTCCAAGGTTACACCAATGCAAACGTCAATCAAATGGATACTATTAGTCTAATGGGTGTGATTTACTAGTGAATACTCATCACATATCCTCACCCTTTCCACCATCTCTCTCCCTACTATCCACAAAACAAATAAAAAACAAATAAAGTCTTGTGAGTTTCGTTGAGATCTCCACGATCATCACCATTCATCAATTGGGGGTGGGGGTGTTCACTAGTGGGCCACTAAGACACATCAGCCTCGACGACCCCTTCCAGTACCCACACCCATCAGCTTTAAACCTTCACCGACCAATTCATGGTAAATATGACACCGGAAAGAAGTTAATAGAATGAGAAATGATTTGTTATTATAAATTACTAAAATAGACAATTTTCATCAAAAGGTTTCTAAATAGACACAATTTTTTAGTATTTCCATAACTATTTAAGCCAATCAGAGCTTGCCAAGTCATCTTCGCCGGCTCAGGTGGTTGGTACTCACCCGGCTGCTAGGGTGCTTTTTTAGTGTTTAGCCGGTGGCTATACATTTTTTTAGTCTTTAATTTCATCAGTTTTAGCTGACAATCAGAAGGTTTGACCTGAGCTTTCTAGTGTTTAGCCATAAGCTAACTAGACTATGTTGGACAAAGTTGTCTATTTTTCGTCATTTTTACATATAATTATGACCGATTTGAGGACCGGATTAAAATTTGCTTTAAATACATGCATTGACGCTCATAAAAATAATTCTATGAAAAGAAAATTAGATATATTTAACCAAGTACGTCAAGCCCTTCTGATATGCAAATTCTAAATTTTGTAAGTATTTTCAAATCTTGAGTATTCGAAATTGAAAATCTTAAATTATAATTCACTGTCTAAATATATATGCAAATTATTAAAATTAGGAGTGTAAATCATCACATTTAAATACGAATACTTGATGGTAACTTAGTAACAATTTAAACAATTAATTACACCGATTTATACGCGAATTTGTGTTATTTTAATTGTTTTTGTGTAGTTATCTTTCATCCTCAATTAACAAACTTGGGTTTATATGTTTAGTTTGAAATTAGAATTAATAAATGTGAATGACCAAAGAATGATACTTAGAAACTAATGAAACAAACTTGTTGAAGCGAATTTAAAAGGGAAAACACTTCATTTTTAAAAATAATAGTAAAATATTATAAATCATAATATTATAATATGTTTGGTTTGAGATAATGGAACGGACGATAGAATGAATGAATTATTACCGTTTATTGTTTGGTAGACAAGAAAAGACGAAAAAATATAACCGACGGTGAATGGTGATGATCGATGGCAATGATTGTGGGTGGTCATAGGTGGCGGTAGATGGTGACAGCGGTGATGGAGGTTGTGACGGGTGGGTGGCGGCAGTGGTGGTTAGTGGCGGCAATGACCGGGGGGGGGGGGTGGCAGCCGTCATGGCTGTTGGCGGCGGGATGGGCGTCAGTGGTGGTGGGTGATGGCGGCGTGGTGGTGGAAGGTGGTGGCAGCGATGGGTGGTGACAGCGATGGGTGGTGACAGCGGTGGTGGTTGGTGGCGGCGACGGGTGGTGGCGACGGTGGTGGATGGTTGCGCCGGTGGTGGGTGCCGGTGACTGGCAGTTGTGGCGGAGGAGGTGGTGGGTGTCGGTGGTAGTTGGTGGCGAAGGTGGTGGGTGGCGACGGTTGTGGGCTTCGGGGTGGCGGAAGTGGCAGGTTGCGGGTGGCGACGGTGGTGGGTTTGTGGTGTTGTTAACGAAGAGTGCAAGAGGGGATAGAATGTAAAAAAAAAAGCATGGGGCAGATGAAAACTCTTTGAGTGAATGAAATGTCTTATGTTACCGCATGACTCTATTCCATTGACCAAAAAACACCATTTTCTTTATTCCATCGTAATGATCTATTACATTCGGTCTTTCATTCATGTATGCCAAAAGCTACCTTAAATGGGTTAACAAGCCGATTCCGGTTATGAGAGTGAACCACAACTTTTTGCTTTTGCCATTCATAGATTTTTCTCATTTGTGTGCTAGTGGTATCAGGTCACCATATCGTACCAAGTCCGTAAAAGGATCAAAATATATTCCCATTAATATCAGGTGTCCTTCTAACCACTTACCTTTAATTATTCAGTTATAGCCGATTACGAAGACTTTTATTTTGTCCTCATATCCCACTCTTTAAATGTCACCACATCTCCTTCCTCGCCCGACAAGACAAAACATGTTCATTCTCTTCACAAAACATCTCTTCTCCTTCTCTCTTATTATCATATGCTTAACCAACACCACCACCTTAGCTCAACCACCACCGTTCTTCCACCACATATGTGAGAACACATCTACCTACACCATAAACAGTGCGTACCAAAGAAACCTCGACACCGCTCTCTTGGCCCTCCCCAACACCAACTCAGGCTTCGGCTATTACAACTTCACTACCGGCCAACGCAACGACAGAGTCATCTCATTCGCTCTTTGTCGTGGTGATATCGAACCCGCTGTATGCACAGAGTGTTTGAATGACTCCATCGAGAAGTTAAGAGAAGTCTGCCCCAACCAAACAGAATCCATAGGATATTACAATGAATGCTTTTTAAAATACTCCAACGAGACTGGAAATACTAATGAGGTGATTTTGCAGAGCCCCGAAAGTGTTAGTAATGTTGATCAGTTCAATAGGGCTGTTAGAGAGTTGATGGACCGGTTGAGACGTCAGGCGGCTGCTGGCGGTCCGCTACTGAAGTATGCGACCGGGAACATAAGCGGGACAGATTTTCCAAGGATCCATGGTCTTGTGCAGTGTACTCCAAACTTGTCGGAGCAAGTGTGTAGTGATTGTTTGGAGGCTGCAGTTAATAAGATCCCAAATTCTAAGATTAATGGGACAAATGGCGGGAGAATTCTTCAATCGACGTGTAATTTTAGGTTTGAGGTATATGATTTTTTCAATCAGACTACTCCCGCAAATCCACAACCATCATCACCAGGTATATAGGCTTTGCCTACACCATTTATGTCTTTGTTTAACTCTAATCATATAATTTTGTGGGTGCAAAACAAATAAGATTTAATAGTTGAATATTACTATACAATTAGCGCTCGATATAGACACAAACTAAACTATTTATTCGCTGTGGATAGCCATAGTAGTGTCAACTTATCCACACAAAAAAGATGTTAGATACATTATTTCTTTTATATGTTTATAGATTAACTAGTGTGCTATCAACCCGCGCTTCGCGGCGGGTTCGAAAAATAAACAAAGTACAAAAACCATGTAGCGACGGTATTTTTGAAAGTCACGAAAAAAGTTACGTCAGTGTATCGAAAGCCAAGTTATTCTAACAAAATTTACACTAAAACGTATATAAAGAAAAACATGACGGTAGGTCATTACAACGGGTCGGTCTGAACGTTGATATAAGACATGTTTTAATGGTGTATTTAAAGATGAACGTTGAACAATTTAAAAAAATCTTTAAAACAACTGATTGGCCTAAAACAGCATTACGAAAATTCATGTCGAAATGTATGTAAAAATAACTTGCATTTAAATATATAATTTTTTTCTCATATATATTTCAACATACCAATATATCAAATATTGATGCACTAATATTTTTTTCAACGAGTCACTCGTATTAGGAATTGCATACTAATTCTTTGGTATTTTTAGATGAAAGCCACGTTGCATCATATACCATTTTATCAAACCAATTAGAATTGCTAGAGTTATGTGAAAAAAAGAAAAAAAATCAAACAATGAAAAGACGCTACAGTAAAAAGAGTTTTTTGAATTCTTATTTATAAAATTAACGAGTGTATGTAAATTCTGCTTTAATAATTTTTTAAGTATTAAAGTTGCAAATTTATTCAAATATTATGAACTAGCAAGTTACCCTGTGTTACGCGGCGGAATTTGGTCAGTATCGACCCGGTTCAGCGTGTTAGGATACCCGCATTCACTATGGCAACTAAAGGAGAACAAAAAAGTCGTGATATACGTTAATGTTTAAAAGTTGCCAAAAACATCCTTTACGTATCACCAATCTTGCTGGTTCCAGCCTTAATGTTTAAAAGTTGCCAAAAACATCCTTTACGTTTATTTTTGTTGTGTGTTTCATCCTTTGTCACTAACCTAGTTATTAATCCTTGTTAAATGGCCTCACATGCATAGCATGTGAGGGTAAAACCGTCTTTTCTGTTAGTGAGGTTATAAAACCCAAATAAAATCCCAGACCCATGTCTTCATTGCTCCTCTTCTTCATTGCATTTGGAAGCAGCATAAGGCGATCTCGGATGAAACGGAGTATCCTCCCCTTGCGGTGGCGGAGTAGATCCAAACATCTCCGACGAACCTGCCTGATAATACTTCACATGAGTTCTACCAGTAGCCGTAATATGCGACCGCAACGCTTCTAACAACCGTAGCGCACCAGTAGCCACAACATCAGCAGTATAATCCGGAATCTCAAACGAAACGGCGACGTGCGATTGCGCCGCGAGGTTATAGATCTCGTCAGGCAAGATCGTGTCGATCCAACGGCAGAGAGAAGAGGCGTCGGTTAGATCGGCGTAGTGGAGCTTCATACGCGCCTTGTGAGCGTTGTGTGGATCGATGTAGATGTGGTTGACGACCGTCGGATCAGACCGTGAACTTCGTAGCCTTTGTCTAACAGGAGTTCAGTGAGGTACGAGCCGTCTTGACCGGTGATTCTGGTGATTAGAGCTACTTTTGATTTAGGTGGAGATAGGGCGGTGCCGCCGTTAGCGGTGGCGGTGACGGTGGTTTCAGATCTGTCGGTGGTGGATGCCATTGTGGTTTTGACCGTGTGTGTTTTGGTGTGTGAGGGTTTTGACGGGGGAAGTGTAGCGGTTATTTATAAAGGGGGCGAGTGGAGTGACGCGGTTGGTAGGTTTTCGGGTGGGAGGCGAGGCGGTGAGAGGGAATTACCGGTGGTTTTTACGGAAATGGATGGTGAGGGGGAAATTGGGGGGGATAAAGGATCTTCAATCAAGAAGGTTGAAGAAGAGGAGCAATGAAGATCTTCAATCAAGAAGGTTGAAGAAGAGGAGCAATGAAGAAGAGGAGCAATGAAGACATGGGTCTAGGATTTTATTTGGGTTTTATAACCTCACTAGCAGAAAAGACGGTTTTACCCTCACATGCTATGCATGTGAGGCCATTTAACAAGGATTAATAACTAGGTTAGTGACAAAGGATGAAACCCGCAACAAAAATAAACGTAAAGGATGTTTTTGGCAACTTTTAAACATTAAGGCTGGAACCAGCAAGATTGGTGATACATAAAGGACGTTTTGTGCAATTTACTCAAAAATCAAACAATGAAAAGACGCTACAGTAAAAAGAGTTTTTTGAATTCTTATTTATAAAATTAACGAGTGTATGTAAATTTTGCTTTAATAATTTTTTAAGTATTAAAGTTGCAAATTTATTCAAATATTATGAACTAGCAAGTTACCCTATGCTACGCGGCGGAATTTGGTCAGTATCGACCCATCAGCATGTTAGGATACCCGCATTCACTATGGCAACTAAAGGAGAACAAAAAAGTCGTGATATACGTTAAAGGATATAAATAAAAAGTAGTGTGTAACATCGGGGTAAATAATTTTTTTGAAAACATTAAGCACATTAGACGAACGACTCAAAATATTCATGTTAATAGTAATAATAAGGACAAACAACAACGAATTAACAGAGAATTAAAAGTATAGAGAAAGAAAGACTAAGAATAAGAGTAATTTCTGGTCAAAAATTAAATAAGACGGCAGTATGGGAAAAATCACCATCTACGTGCCTTGGACCTACCCGGTGGCTTGATTTTGAAAGCAAGCGACTTACAACTCTGAATGCATTGGTTTTCTATTTTTGTTTGCAAAGGAAAATATATATCAATATTGTACTAAAGCTAAATATGAAAAAAGAAAGCAACCAAGCAGTTATGGCCATGTGACCCAATCATTGAGTAAAGGGTCACTGTACGTTCAAATTGAAAAATATAATATAATATAAATATAATATAATATAATATAATATAATATAATATAATATAATATAATATAATATACAAGTTGTGAGTTTTGTAATATTCTAGTATTTGAAATTATTATGATTTTGTATATCAATTTAACTTAAACAAATTAATATATAAATAGTCATCATGATATGCACATCATTAACCATCACTATCAATTAGGAACTAGAGGGCACAAATCGATTTTTTCTCACAAATCTAAACCGGTTTCAAACCGGGTTTTTTGTCCATTCGTTCTTGGTTAAAACCAGTTTGGTCAGTATGAAAGACTGATTTCGGTTGGGTCTCAATTTGCTTCAGTTTTGGTTTTAGTTCGTCGACTATTTGAGCACACACATTTTAATCTTTTTCTAAGACAACTTTTTTACATACAAGTCAACTTTTATAGTTTGAAAACAAGAAAGTAGAAAAATAAAATACAAAAAACCTAATTCTAAAGATTACTAATATTAATAATGTATTTGTTAATTTATTTTTAGTGTATGAACTATTATTTTTAGTGTTTATTGTTAATTTTGATATGTGCTTACCGAAAACCTATAAAGCAAATGTCTACAAATTAACTTTAACTTTACAATAATATTTACCTGACAATTTAATACCAACATTTTTTTTACTTTCATCAAATTTATATAAAAATAATGAATTTTAGTTTTGGAAAATCTTCAAACTTACATCTTCATCGTTACACTTTCCATTTTCAGGTAAAGAGGAACACACAACTCTTACTGTGATATTAGTAATTGTTTTTGTGACAATTGCTGCCATCGTAATTGCTTCATTGTGTATCTTTATGAGGACCATGAAGAAGAAAGCACAAACTTTGTCACCTTATGAAATTACTCAAAGTAAGTTCCATGTTTGCACCTTAAAATTCGTAGTTACAAAACTGAACCAAAGGATCACAATGTTATAATATGTAACAACCGTTTCAGCTCTTGACGCTAAAACTTGCATGTTGTTATTAAACACACATTGCTTTGAGTTGTGGTCGTAGCATTAAGAACAACTTGGTCGCTAAAGCCACATCTAAATCATCTTTCATTCTACTAGCTGAAACTATGGACATTGGCGTTGCTGAATCATTACAATACAACTTTAGTACAATCAAAGCAGCAACTAATGACTTTTCCGAAGACAATAAGCTCGGACGATGTGGATTTAGAGCAGTTTACAAGGTATGGACAAATCAATATTGGTCATTGTGTTAAAATTTAGAATCTTGATATTAGTTAAACAATAATACATGATAGCTATCATATGATATTTAGGGTACCCTTATAGACAAATAGCAGTAAAGAGGCTAGCAAGGAATTCAAAGCAAGGTGATACAGAATTCAAGAATGAAGTTATGCTAGTTTTGAAGCTTCAACATCGTAATTTGGTTAAGCTCCTTGGTTTCAGCATAGAAGGAAAGGAACGACTTCTTATTTATGAGTTCTTGCCAAACGCAAGTCTTGATCAGTTTATATTTGGTAAATTTTAAAGTGGAAGCACTTTTTCAAACCCGTACATTGATGTGTCTAAGAAAATCATAATTAAACATTACACACATTCTTAGGTTGGATATATCTTATTGCTACAATTGGGCAATTTAGCCAACCAAATGCCACCAACCCTATTTATTGGTTTACATATTGTAGCTTCTTAAGAAAAAAAAACTCTTTTTCATGATATCATTACAATAGTGTCATAAAAGATATTAACACTTCAGGAAGATGACAACTTAATGATGTACAAACATTTCATTTTTCAACCCTCATAGAAATGTTGTTTTGTTGCAGTGAATATAGTCACTAATCCCAATTTCTGATGTTGTTCGTAGATCCAACTAAACGTAAACTTCTTGATTGGGAAATTCGCTACAATATCATCAAAGGAATTGCCAAGGGATTACTATACCTTCATGAAGATTCCCGTCTAAGGATAATTCATCATGACATGAAGGCTAGTAATGTTCTGCTAGATGCAGAATTGAACCCTAAAATTGCTGACTTTGGTATGGCAAGATTGTTTAAACCCGAGGAAACTCAAAAATACACAAGTCGAATTGTTGAAAAGTCTTCTTTTAGATAAAATTAGTAAAGTCACTGCTAGCATTTTAAATATAATTCTTAAACAATGCCAATGGATCGGGTATAAGATGATCTTTGCTACACATAACCTATCGGGTTCGTGGTATACCCGCGGTACATGGTATACTCATGTATCGTCTTATATGGTTAAAAATTACTGAGTATGATGCCCTAACAAAATTCTATCTTAAACTTACTACAAAAAACTATTTTAGGTATAAGATATTAAATTTCACATCCGTTTGTTTTGTAAATTTTAAAACTTCAAATTTATATAAACTTCAACGTATCTTTTAGTATATGTTTTACCTATACCCTATTCACCCAACCCGAATATTCCAGGTGACCTGATGGCTGCAGGTTATTTTGCCATCACCTAGTTAACTCTAATATAAGGTCTAGGTGCCATTACTAAAAAAATTACTCATTACCTTTTCTTTTTACCAATTGTTTATGATTATTATAGTTGTTGATGCTGCTGCAAATACTAACCTTTTCTCATTCTATGCACTCTTATAGTGGTTACATGGCACCTGAATATGTCATACATGGTCATTTCTCATTGAAGTCAGACGTCTTTAGCTTTGGAGTGTTAGTACTAGAGATCATAACGGGTCAAGAGATAAATCGTTTTCAGAACAGAGAGAATTTAAAAGATCTTCTTAGCTTTGTAAGTATCCATGATTTCCCCAAGCCTAAAAAACATATATTATTTGTGTGGATGCATCCCTTCTAGTATTTTTATGTATGTATTCCTAAAACAACGTTAATATAACTTAGGCATGGGAAAGCTGGAGAAATGGGACAGCATTAGATATCATAGACCCCACATTAAAGACGGAATCCACTTTATAACATGACATCATTAGAAGTATATACATTGGGTTATTATGTGTTCAAGAAAGCGTCATCAATAGGCCAACTATGGCTTCAGTTGTTCTTATGCTCCATAGTCATTCTTTCATGCTTCCCGTACCATCGAAACCTCCATTTTTCGGTTCTTCAACAGGGACAAGTACAGAAAATTCTAATCTATCAAAGTCTACAAACGAAGTTTCGGTATCTGATATCATTCCTAGATAAGTAAGTATAAAGTACATATTTTTTTCCTTCTATGAAACTTTTTGATATTGTTTATAGATATCTCTACTTTTTCACATGTTCACTAATGAGAATCACAACTGTATCAATTATAATTATGGTGTGTTTGGTTGATATGTTAGTAACATTAATACAAACATTATGTTATAGTTGAGAATGGAACATTTTGTTTCCGATTGCAAAATGGACATTTGTGATGATTTTGGCCGTCTAAATAGCCAGTTTGTATCAATGTGTTAAATTGTAGCAAGTAGATTAATGAAGAAATTTTCACGCTCATCTAAGTAAGGTGAAAGTTTAAAGATTTATACGTGTGAAATAATAATTTGTAATAACACATTAGATGCATCTTTATATGGTTACGTGTAAGTTTTCCAGCTATATTCTTTAACATGGTTTAATGGTGCATAAATTTTATGGCCATTTGCAAAAAATAATATATACTAACATAATATAACACACTATAAAAATAGATGGTTCTGTGATTCTATCATAGAAGATTCAACATATTTGAATCACTAAGGCATTAACCTCGTTATCTCTTCTCAATATCTTCTGTATTATATGAAATACTCATAGAAACCTTCATTTGGGTCTTTCTTGGCCCCAACCCCTCTCATGACCCCTGTCTTATTTACTTGTGCAACCCATGATTCGCTCCACTTAGGTTTTAATGAAAAACAAACACATTCAAACAATTAGGACATTAGGTTTAATGTGCACATGTAAGTTTGTTTGGAACTCGTGTTTAAATATCTAATATATGTCACGTTAAGTATATGTGCAAACATAGAAATACACACTCCCGGTTAGGTGTACGACAAAAAGGCCGATACAACCCCACTCAACTATTGGTTCAAGTAGAAAAGCGTAAAGAATTGATGACGTGTATTGAAGCACTTTATCGAAACCTTTATTTGTAACCAACAACAATCCCTCGAGCTCATGAAATTAAGACACTAGAGCGGGGATGATACTAGGATTTCTTTTTCTATTACATCATTTTACTTCATGAGCCGCGTTGGTCCTTTCTTTTTCATGTGTTCCATGATTGATAAACAACAATGCATAATGGTTTATCTGGTTTCTAATTATCAAATGATTCTCGTTTAAACTCCTGTTATGAGTTTGGTCACCTTAAGTTTATAGAGACCAAGATGAAAAGGAATTGATGTTAGAGAATTTAAAAAAAAAGTATTTGGAAACAGTATTTGTGGCTCTAGCTTGCAAGAATGGTGATAGGAAGCCATATGTACAATGATACAATGTTTTAGGCAGAAAAGTGGAAAGGGAGTTAAATGTTGGATGCGTTTGTGGCTCACGTTTCATGTTCGAAAGCTAAACGAGGCATCTCTAGTAGTCTGTGGAGACTAATTAATAACAAGACTGATAACTAGCCACACCATCACCACTAAGATGCATATTCTCCATAATTTTATTTATTTAGCGTGCATATAAAAAAAAGGAATAGTGTTAGGCAGCATCGGTTTACTGGTCCTTTCAAATTATGATTTTATCCCAGTTTAAAATTACGATTTCATTCCCAGTTTAAAATCACGATTTTGTCTCCAATTGAAAATAAAACTATGGTTTTGCCCTCAGCTAAAAATTATAATTTTGCCCTCAGTTCAAAATTACGATTTTGCACTTAGCTTAAAATAAAATTATAGTTTTGTCCTCAACTAAAATTATGATTTTCCCCCGTTTCAAATTACGATTTTGCCTCCAGTTAAAAATTATAGTCTTGCCATCGTTTTAGTTTTTTTTTATTTTTTATTTTTGCAAAACAATGATAGTGTTTTATTTTACTTGGTTGACTCAATATAGGGTTTTTTTATGCCAAGTAGTTGTCTATCTGAAAGAGTAGGTTAGGTTTTTATTTATTTCTTTTCTATGTTTTTTTTAAATTTAATAAGATTTTTTAAAGAAAAAAATGTAAAAAGATCAAAATGTACTCATATGAGAGGCACATGGTCAGACTTAACACTAAAATTTAATTGGGTTAGCGCTAAAAACACTACTACAACTATCTTAATGTCACACCCACAACAACCGATGGCGGAAACATCAGAGTGAGACGAACGAGATTACTCGAGACTTCATAACGCTAATAAGTGGCAAGTATTTAAATAACAAAATTCCATTTTATTGCTAATATCGAGTACATTGTTTGAAAATGAAATTACAACAAGTTTGGATCAAAATAAGATACAACAAGTATTAAAGTTTAAGGTGCGTTTCTAGGCATCCTACTAGGTTCCGTGCATCATCATCGTCAAAATCCTGCAAATACGTTTTAAAGTATAGGTCAATACAAAGTATTGGCGAGCATACAAGTTTGAGTACTAGTATATATGTAAAGAAGGTTTGAACAATCCACATGACAAAAATAGTTAACTAGATTAATGTACCAAAGCATGTAATTATACAAGTCAAGCCAAATTTTACAGCAAGCGTAATCTTATCGTCGCAACGATAAGACCTAATGAATTAATGACTTAACATGACCTCAATAATACGGGTGGTGCGTTACTTCTATAGCGCTATACATGTTAAGGGGAGGCTTTAAACAAAGTTAATGACAGGTAAATCACATAAGAATGTTCCAAGAATACAAATCAAGTATCACGTATTTAAGCATGTACGATTGATTGTTTGTGTTTGCATAAAGTATAAGTGATTGCGTGTGTTTAATAGTATAACGTGTTGCACCTAAAAGTGTAAAAGCAAAAGGGGTCATGTATACTCACAATTTTGCAAAGCTTTCTGATTATCCGTGAGTGACGAGTTGTTTGAGAATGGGGAATCAAGGGTATAAGGTCATTCGGGGTTTTGTATAGTGGTTGAATTCGGAATCTAGAATTTAAGTACAAAAAGTATGTACACACAAAGTAATTATCTAGTCTTAAAACACTCGTTTTTGACACTATATATCCCGTATGGCTGTTGTGATTTCATGGGTTAAGTGTCCATTAGAATCGTAACGAGAGGTTCAAGTCTTAGAAATATAACCTATTACCATGACAAGTAACCATGTCGATTATCATCAAGGGTTTGGTTATTGTGTGTGTGTATATATATATGTATATAGTTTATATAATAATCCTAAGCTAAGTCGATCAAGAGTATCATATATTGCCATGTAAGTCAAGCATAGAGGATTAACCTCATTGTATGATTCACCAATACACAAATCATCACAAGGATGATTCGATGGTCATGAATGAAAAGGAAATGTATAACTTCTTACTGTATCAAGTAGCCAAGTAAGCGTTAAACCGGGTGAGTCATTCCCGACATGGAAAGAGTTAACGAAGTGTCGGAGGCTAGATGGGGTTAAGTTACTTTAAGTCTAGCAAACTACTTAAGATAGCAAGGTAAAAACATCAACTGAGGTGGTGAATGAAGTTAGGATAGCCAAGGCTTCCAAGTATTCACACCTATACCAATACACAAGTATCAACTTCATGGCAAGCTTGGATGGTTTCATCACTTGTGGGTTGCATAAACCCTTGCAAAAACAGAAAGTTTAGAGGTGTTTATACCTCTAAACCCATAAGGATCTATTCCTAACAAGTCTCTCAACCTTAGATAAGCTCAAGAACATGTAGGCACAAGATTGAAACAAGTTTTAATCAAGAAAAGCAAGATACAAAACTATAATTGAAAGCAGAATTTTTATCCTTCTTTAGACCTCAAATGTGGTGAGGTTTCACCTTAGTTTGCCTAGGAAAGCCTGTGAAAACCTTCCTAGAGGTTATCCAAGTAGAAAGAAATAAGAAAACATAAGAGAATAAGAAGAAAAGTGAACTAAAACTCACTTAGAATGGTTGCAACTTTCTGCTACGTCTTAGTAATTAGAAAGTAACCAAGAAGATTTGAGAGTGATTTGCATGTTTGGAAAGTGTTTAGGAGTGTATGGAGGCTCCCATTTATAGTGGGGGAATTAGGGTTTAGGTAATTAATGAAGTTGGTGGTGGTTGGGAGTTGGAAAAAGGGAAAGAAGCCAAAATTCCCATAATATAAAAGATTCTGCCAGACCTGGTCATTTTGCACGGCCGTGCAGATCATGTGCATGGTCGTGCGGATCAAGGATCGCTGAGTGGAGCACATCTGGTGCGCGGTCATGCGGATCGCAGTGTGTATGGCCGTGCACTACCTGCAGCATTTACTAAACGTTCTAGAATTTGCAGTTTGACTCCTAGAGTTTGATAATTTCATTATTTTATGTTAGAAACTTATAATTAAGCATGTTTTTAGGTATTCCAAGTGTATCAAAATAACGTATGAGTGTAAAGCACGTATAATTGATAATTTTAAGTATTTCAAGTGTCGGTTTTTTGCGTATAAACACGTATTCGAGATTGTAGCGTATAACACAAGTATGTAGCATGTATAAGTATAAAAATAAATTCCATTATGATTAACGCCTCAAATTGTGATAACGGAGATGGAGTACGATTGTAAGGTTTCTAAAAATAGAATGCGAATATGAACTTTCTAAAAATAGGAATACGGAATACAAGGCGTTACAGTCTCCCATACCTTAGGAAATTTCATCCCGAAATTTATTCAAGAGGAAGACTTTGAAAAGGGCATTTTGGTTTTTGATATAAGTGATAACCGTTTAAAATGTTTTGGTCGGAATTAGGAGTTTGAAGTTTAAAGCCTGCTTGGAGTTTATGTATAAGCGTGTTGAAAAAGCATGATCCCAAAAGTTTTGGCTAACGAATTGGTTTGTGGTTGATTGAACTTACACAGGCAATTTTGAAGGATAAAAAGGTAGGCTTGTAAAAGTAATTCGTTTGAATGAGGTGTTTTGAGACCTCAATCGTAAATATGTATAAGAATGAGTAAAACGTGTATGTATGGGTATAGGGAAGGCGAGTTTGACCAAGTTTGAATAATTCGATGGGAGAAGTATTTTTTTTTAAAAAAGAGTGCGAACCTAAGAAGAAAAGTATTTGTGCAAATAAGGATGTGTTTTGATGCAATGCACGGCCCGTACCATAGATTGTAAGAAAGTTCTATTGGTTCTAAGGTGTATTAGTAAAATTGCATGTTGTAGAAAAATGTTCTTTGGTGAGAAGTTATGACGGTAAATATTTATGGTTTCGAGGGTTTTGGCGGTAATAGGCCTACCAGTTGAAGTTTACAAAATACGGAATGGAGAATAGTTTTAAAAGTAGAGAAGTATTTCAAGGGATTGAACATTTATGCAGACTTATTGTAAATAAGGTTTGGATAAAATGTCAAAGGAATAATTGGGAATAATCATGGTGTGAGAGTGCACGAGTGATTCGGTAGATAAATGTAAGGGTAGGAATGGTATGACTATCGGATACAATGCGAATGGGAAGTGTTGAGAAATGCTAGTGATGGTTGTAGCCGTTGTGGCTAGTGAATTTCTGAGGATGAGGTTTTGTCATGGATAATCGGGTATCGTGCGTTTCGCCGTGCATTTGTGAGTGACTAAAGTTTGTTTAATTGCGTTTAAAATAAGGTTCGGGAAAACACTGAATTTCTCATGGCACGTTTTACGAAAGTTTGATAACATGGTTGGGACACTTATATATAGGAAGTACCAGCGGCGTATCCGCCATGTTCATACCATTTTACATCTGTTTCGCTATTCGGTGTCATGTTACGTTCCATGTTACGGTACACAGTAGAACCCACTATGGTTTTCTATACGCCTACCAATATAATCTCGTGTGCACCTGTGATTATACTGGTTATTCGCATGATCCGCATAGTTTGTATTAGTAGTGCACGAGTCAAGGTATTTATTAACCTTAAAAGTGAGAATGTGCGCATGTGATATAGTATGATAATTAAGCATGAAAGCATGATTATGTTTAAGTATGCATGTGACAAACGTAAGCGAACCACTTGGGTTATGCTCACGTATAGGTGCGAGTGTATGAGTATGAGTATGATAATATGTGCGAGATTGTCATGAAATATCAACTAAAACGTGTACGATGATATGCATTGTGTAGTTGCTTAGGCAAATCATTGAGTTTATTGAATCAAAATAGATTTGAGTTTGCCGAAAGTGGAGGATCAGGTTTGTGAATGTCAAGAGAATATAAAGTATCCATTCGTTATGCGGGATGTGTTTTGTAAGAAGAAAATGCTACTTTTGTTTCATAAGGATGGGATTTATATATGACGTAGATTGTTTGCTCCTATGAAGTTCCCTTGCCAATGTGTTTGGATTTAGAATTGTGTATTAGCGGTGTCCGAAAAGATTTTTGAAAGTAGTGAGCTTGCTTATTTAAAATATCTTGTATTAAAAATAGGAAAAGCTGTATTTCGAAATTCTCGTGGTAAACTTTGGTTTTGAAATAAATTTTTGCAAAAAGGACCTATAGATAGTCGAATTTCGTTGGTATTGTCATGTAGGTGTAGGGTTACCATGTCTAGTGTGTGTATTGGGAGTGAGTTTGGGCAACGATTGTGGTAAGTTGATTGGATGGTAGTTTGATGGTAAAGTGTTAGGTTCCGACTACGTCTTTATAGGTCGGTTCCTTGGTGTTCGCAGCATGGTGTTGGGTGGATATTGGGAGATCCTCTAGGTATGGTTCGTATCGAGTTCCTTGGGTTGTGAGTGTAGACGAGGGTTGTAAGAGTTTCATCCTTGTTCTAAGGTATTGATAGACTTTCTGGTAGGAGAGCTAATTCTAGGTTAGGATCTACTATTGGAAATCGAAGTCTTGAGGGCGTATCGATAGGCCATTTGCATTTGTTGGTTAGGTTGTCTATGAACTAAGTAGGTTTTACCAGCTAAGCGAGGTTAACGAACGACATCTATAAGATTTTATACGTATGTGGGAGGAAGTTTCGTTTGGTTCCCTATTGGGAACGAAATGTCTTTAGTATAATAGTATAATGTGAGCGTGTTTCAGTGATTGGGCAAAATATGAAAATCCTAGGCAAGAGGTTCATCAGACCCACTAGGTTGGTTGGTAGCATTTCGTAAGATTTTGAAAATCGATTAAGAAATATTTAAAGCATTACTTGGAAATTTCGCGTATGTATTTACGTAAGTAATTCGCAGGGTAAGGAACATGTTTGATAAAAGTAATAAAGTTCGAGATTTATGCATAAATGAGAAAATGTGGCATAATAGTAAAAGGTTTAAGCATAGGTTTTAAATCGAGTGGTTGACATGAAAGTGATCGAGTTGTGATTCAATCTCTCTTTGAGATGTGGATATCACTCCTACCTCAAGGATGAGATTTCTTCGCAAAATGGGAACTGGTAGCGATCACCGAGGTAAGGAAATTTCTCCTAACTCATTGGTGAAGTCGTTGTAAGAAGGAAAGGAGTGGAGCTAATTGTCAAGGTAAGGGAATCACTCCTATCTTGATGATATGCCCCCGTTTTTGGGAATGTGCATTGTGTATTCCTTGTTGGTGAGGGGTTTTTTTTATTTTTTTGCAATCATGTATATGAATAACGTATAGGCATATGAAAAGATTTAGTATGGCTTGTGTGTAACCATCGTAAAAATAGTTTAAATTTTGAAAAGGAAAAGTTTGGATCGTGTTAAGTATAAAATTGATATTAGTAAAATGGGGGGTTTGATTAAAACTTGAATTGTTCCGAAATGGGACTTTGACTAAACCAAAGTGGTCGAAATTTCTTTTGAGTTTCGTAAGCATGCTTTGGCCTAATAGGTGGAATGCTCTCGCCGAAATTTCGATTAACGGTATTCACCCTTCAAGTTACTACATGCCCCTAGTCAATCGAGAGTTCGAGACTTTGGCGAGATTGAAAATTGAGGAGTGGGACTAGTTACCAAGATGCGGGTATCACCCTAACCGATTAACGTCGTTCCCTAAGTGTGGTTGATACTTACCAAACGAGACAAGGAACCAAAGCCGACTCGTTGGTTAGGGTCCACTAGAATGGGCTAGTGATATTTCCATCAAGGTAAGGATGTCACTCCTAAGTTAATGTAAAATCTCATGAAAATCGGGAATATGGATTGAGTGTCTTTCATCGAAGTGTGGGTTTCACGCCGATTTTGGTAAAGTAGTCTCCTTTGTATAATATGAGTGTGTTCATGTTTTCTCATAATCATGTAAAGTTGCCTTAGAGAGGACATATGTTTTGAAATAGGGAAAATAAATATGAGCACATAAGAGATGTTTCAAGAATTTAGCACATAAAGAGAGTATAGTCGAGTATGGTGCTTAACTATAGACTAGGTCAAAAGCATAGCAATTTTCCTAATTCCCTATAGTTATGGCTCTGATATTAATCTGTCACACCCCAACCGATGGGGAAACATCAGAGTGAAACGAACGAGATTGCTCGAGACTTCATAACGCTAATAAGTGTCAAGTATTTAAATAAGAAAAAAATCATTTTATTGCTAATATCGAGTACATTATTTGAAAATGAAATTACAACAAATTTGGATCAAAATAAGATACAACAAGTACTAAAGTTTAAGGTGCGTTTCTAGGCATCCTACTAGGTTTCGTGCATCATTATCGTCAAAATCCTGCAAAAACGTTTTAAAGTATAGTTCAATACAAAGTATTGGCGAGCATACACGTTTGAGTACTAGCATATATGTAAAGAAAGTTTGAACAATCCACATGACAAAAATAGTTAACTAGATTAATGTACCAAGGCATTCAATTATACAAGTCAAGCCAAATTTTACTGCAAGCGTAATCTTATCGTCGCAACGATAAGACCGCAATGAATGAATGACTTAACATGACCTCAAGAATACGGGTGGTGCGTTATCCCTATAGCGCTATACATGTTAAGGGGAGGCTTTAAACACAGTTAATGACAGGTAAATCACATAAGAATGTTCCAAGAATACAAATCAAGTATCACGTATTTAAGCATGTACGATTGGATTGTTTGTGTTTGCATAAAGTATAAGCGATTGCGTGTGTTTAATAGTATAACGTACTGCACCCAAAAGTGTAAAAGTAAAAGGGGTCACGTATACTCACAATTTTGCAAAGCTTTCTGATTATCCGTGAGTGACGAGTATGGGGAATCGAGGGTATAAGGTCATTCGGGGTTTTGTAGAGTGGTTGAATTCGGAATCTAGAATTTAAGTACAAAAAGTATGTACACACAAAGTAATTATCTAGTCTTAAAACACTCGTTTTTGACACTATATATCCCGTATGGGTTGTTGTGATTTCATGGGTTAAGTGCATCAAGAGTATCATAGATTACCATGTAAGTCAAGCATAGAGGATTAACCTCATTGTATGATTCACCAATACAAAAATAATCACAAGAATGATTCGGATGGTCATGAATAAAAAGGACATGTAAAACTTCTTACTATATCAAGTAGCCAAGTAAGCTTTAACCCGGGTGAGTCATTCCCAACATGGAAAGAGTTAACTAAGTGTCGGAGGCTAGACGGGGTTAAGTTACTTAAGTCTAGCAAACTACTTGAGATAGCAAGGTAAAAACATCAACTGAGGTGGTGGAATGAAGTTAGGATAGCCAAGGCATCCAAGTATTCATACCTATACCAATACACAAGTATCAACTTCATGGCAAGCTTGGATGGTTTCATCACTTGTGGGTTGCATAAACCCTTGCAAAAACAGAAAGTTTAGAGGTGTTTATACCTCTAAACCCATAAGGATCTATTCCTAACAAGTCTCTCAACCTTAGATAAGCTCAAGAACATGTAGGCACAAGATTGAAACAAGTTTTAATCAAGAAAAGCAAGATACAAAACTATAATTGAAAGCAGAATTTTTATCCTTCTATAGACCTCAAATGTGGTGAGGTTTCACCTTAGTTTGCCTAGGCAAGCTTGTGAAAACCTTCCTAGAGGTTATCCAAGTAGAAAGAAATAAGAAAACATAAGAGAATAAGAAGAAAAGTGAGCTAAAACTCACTTAGAATGGTTGCAACTTTCTGCTACGTCTTAGTAATTAGAAAGTAACCAAGAAGATTTGAGAGTGATTTGAGTGTTTGGAAAGTGTTTAGGAGTGTATGCAGGCTCCCATTTATAATGGGAGAATTAGGGTTTAGGTAATTAATGAAGTTGGTGGTGGTTGGGAGTTTGAAAAAGGGAAAGAAGCCAAAATTCGCGTATTTTAAAAGATTCAGTTAGACCTGGTCATTTTGCACGGTCGTGCGGATCATGTGCACGGTCGTGCGGATCGCGGATCGCAGGGTGGTGCATATCAGGTGCACGGTCATGCGGATCGCAGTGTGCATGTCCGTGCGCCTCAGTTGCATGGTCATGCACTACCTGCAGAATTTACTAAACTTTCTAGAATTTGCAGTTTGACCCCTAGAGTTTGATAATTCCATTATTTTATGCTAGAAATTCATAATTAAGCATGTTTTTAGGTATTTCAAGTGTATCAAAGTAACGTACGAGTATAAAGCACGTATAATTGATAATTTCAAGTATTTCAAGTGTCGTTTTTTGCGTATAAACACGTATTCGAGATTGTAGCGTATAACACAAGTATGTAACATGTATAAGTATAAAAATAAATTCCATTATGATAAACATCTGAAATTGTGATAACGTAGATGGAGTACGATTGTAAGGTTTCTAAAAATAGAATGTGAATATGAACTTTATAAAAATAGGAATAGGGAATACAATTTATAAACTATATACCAACAAACACCACTTATTTCTTATGAAATGTTATACACTTTGAGCTTTGAAGTGGTAGCTTTTGACAAGTTATTAGAGACATTTGAATAATTAAATTTAAAACAACTTAAAATTTCACTAACTTAAAAAAAATGTTATGTTTTGGACAAAAAATTTCTTTTCAATTTTATTAATTTGGTATATGTTAACTGTATTTCACTTTTTTTAGCCACATGTACAAACATATGCCACTACCATCACCACTTATATATGTACTTATCCATATATTTGATACAAACATATGCCACAACTTTTAAGTTTTACCACATATATATCACATATTGTGGAGGTAGGATCCGGCTCAGTTATTTCGGGTCTGGTAACCAATCATTAAATGCAAAGAGATATAACAAATGACAGAATATTCGTTAGCGAATATGAGATTTGTACGATCTCCGACAAAGCAGGAGATATCACATAACCGACTCTCCGAGTTCATAGGAAATCCTAGTTCACCCATATGTATAAATAGAAGATGTGTATGCAAAGGTAAGCACACAATTCTCTTCATAAACACCTTAATACTCCCATACATAAATTCTTATTCTCACGCTGGAGGGTGGTTACAGGAATAACCCCATTCCTGTAACGAGTCCTAACGGTGTTTTGTTTTGTAGACTGGAAGTCGAACCACTTCTGTTTGGACTAACTAAGGAAGGACGTATCTTAGGTGACGTTTCTACATTGGCACCATCCGTGGGACCTGCAATGGTGAGCACTGTTCCTGTCACACCCCGACCCGCAGCGGAATAAGAGTCGGGGCATAATTGGGTTATCACCAAAGCTCATGACATTTACTAATATGTTTCATATTTGATAAAGTCAAAGTTACATTTTCAAATATCCAAACATGTTCATTCAATACAAAGAAAATAAACCAAACATAACAATCCCAACTCTATATCGTTTTATTCTTCTAGTCCAAGTCCTATGTGTTCCTAGCTGCTGCTGGTTCACCTGTATCATGTGTAAAATGGGGGTTTTTGGGTCAACATAAGTTGGCGAGTGAACCTTATTAGATAAACATTTATTAAGGAATTACTTGTTAGTTTATCAATGAAAAATTGTGCATAATCATAGATGAGCAAATGTAAATAATCAAGCAGTCGCAAATAGCAGTCACAACTATAACATACAATAACATATGACAACATACATGAACATACTAACATCATACGATAAATAACATAAATGAAACTGTGCGATCAAGGCTCAATCAAACGAAGCCGATCGTATTGCATGTACTGAAAATGAAAATATCTGTGCGATCAAGGCTCAATCAAACGGAGCCGATCGTATGTGGGCACGCCAGGTTCAACCTCATAATGAAATGGGGAACATGCTCAACGCTCATAATGTAATGGGGAGCGGCGGCCTATGAAATTGCATGTACTGAAAATAATAAATTGCATCTAACAATACAACAGAAACAAACTGAATACACATGTTCATGATATGATGTATGCACAATGGTTTAACTATAATATATACACAAAGACACATGATACACCCCAAAACGTGATTAAAACGTGGAATTTGTAAAGATTCACTCACATTGGGTGCGTTGGATTGGAGATGGTGAGATGCGCACGAATTAGATGAGCGGAACAACGAGAAATACTAACCTAAATAATACGGAAAAATATATTAAATGAGTGGATTTTATTAAAGATTTTAATGAAATTTTTAGATATATTTTTGTGAGTTTAAGGCTATTTTCTATCTTTAAAAATGTTATTTTTAAGTATTTTTAATTGATTTTTAAATTAAATTAAATAAATAAAAATATAAAAAAAAATTGTTTATTTTGCGTTGACCGTTGACCGTTGACGATTGACCTGTTGACTTGTTGACCGGTTCGGTCAGGAACATGGTTTGCGCTGGGTGAGGCTCGAACCCGAGACCTCCCGTACGCGTGCACGCAGCTCTACCAACTGAGCTACGTGTCTAACCCGAAATAATCTTGTTTTTAATTATATTTATACACTTATTCAGTTTAACCGAAATTCTTTTTAATTGCAAAAACATTTTAGTTCAACGAACCGGTGCTAGTGATGGGTTTCGAACGCGCGACGTATGGCTTAATGTTGCACACAGTCCACCGCTGGACTGTGTGTCTAACCTGGTTATTATCTCGGTTTTTATTATACTTAACAACTAACTGAGTTAACCTGGTTTAGTTTTTAAACAAAAAGGCATTTTATTATATAAGGAGTGCGTATAGCAGGAATCAAACTCGGGACATGCGTATGTATTTTGCACACAGTCCACCGCTGGACTGTGTGTCTAACCCGTTCATTTTACTAGTTTTAAATATACTTATAACTTAGTTAGCTTCGTCTTCTTCATTCAAATTACAGTCAACTGATTTACTAACTCGCTCCTTGTGTTTACGATTTACAGACATTATTCAAAGCTTAAATGAAAAGGCAGAGACGGTAATTAGAGGTGAACATACCGATGAACGGTTTATTTCAGATTTCCGGCAATGTGTCGGTCCCTGTTTTTATGCTCTTCAACTGAACAAGATAATCAACTGTTTTGATTAGTCGAATGTGGAATTGAAGTGATAAACAAACGTTGTCGATGTGTTTGAAGGTCCTTACCGTTTCACAGACGGAAATAAAAACTTTCAGGGGAGTTCCGGCGAACTGGAATTAGTTGAATACAGCGCCTGAGTTCGATTTCAATTGAGAGGTTTAAGTTAGAAATAGTCTAATAATTGTTGAACTACAACGAATACTGAAAGATTTACCGTTTGAGGATGAATACGGTTTTCCGGCGACTTTTGCAGAAAATTCCGGCGAGCTGTTTTAATCGTTCTGATGATCTGAAAATGTGACAAAAGTGAAATGGGATGCTGGTATGATATTTCTGAGCCGCGAGAGTGGTCTGGAATTGAAGTAATTGAGACTTTGATTCCTTTCGGTTATAAAAACCGATAGTTATGGAAATTGATGTTCAATCACCTCTGAATTGATTAAAGACATCGGTTCATCGGTTATGAACATGAATACGCGAGAAATCAAACGATTTGACGATTGATTTGCCGATTTCCGTTTCTCAGTTGGCGTAACCGGTTTTAACCGAGTTTGTGTATAAATTTCATTTATTTCCTAGAGATAACAGAAAACACAAAGTGGCGGAGTGGTGATGTGAGTGTATGTTAAGTCGTTGAAGTTGTTCTTGGCTGACCCGGGTTCGAGTCCCGGCAGCAACATAATTTTTTTATTTATTTTGTTTTAACTTTTTATCAAATATAATTTTTATAGTTTAGTTTATTTATTAATTATGTATCGTTTTAAATCAAAATAATCATAAATATTCAACGTAACTTTTATAACTTGATATTCGATTACAAAACGGAGCGGGTTTTGAAAACCCGATTTTTACAAATGTTACAGTTCCGACTCCCACCATTGGAGGAAATATGACATCAACAAATGCGGCTACAACGGTCTCGTCCCCCACTATAACTAGATCTTTGGTGGTGGAATTCGATGCAGAGATGCCTCTGGGGTACGAAAGAAGATGTCCCAATACAACTATCGCCTGGTCAGGACCCTTCACTACCAGTGCGGGGTCGGTGTCATCCTCGGCTGTCACCCCGTCCCGCAGCGGAAAAAGGTTATCGGGGCATAATTGGGTTATCATCAAAGCTCATGACATTTATTATGACGTTTTATATTCATTAATACAATTTAATGGAAATATACAATCATAATTACATCATGTCCTAAACATCATTCTAGACTTCATTATTTTCTTCTAAGGCATTTCCGTTGTTTTCATTGCTTCATCCTGTTCACCTGTATCATGTGTAAAAATGGTTTTTGGATCAACAAAAAGTTGGCGAGTGAATCCTATGAAAAAAACATTTGAACAAGTTTATTGAATTGATTATAAAATAAAGTGCACAACCACACATGAGTAAAAATAGATGTAAACTTATTCACCAATCATTTAATATTAAATAATGCACATTTGTTTTGAGGCACGCGTTGCTCAACTCGTCTCCCACGAGGAACTGATGGGCCTAATGAATGAATTGCATATAACTTGACAATATGAAATACATAACTACAAACAATATATACAATCTAAGTTTAGATCACAATATGGTATGGCACAAGTTTAAATAAATGAGTTAATTTTAGTGACACATGACACACCCCAAAACGTGTAATTAAAAAGGGGAGTTGTAAGATTCACTCACATTGGGTGCGGTCGGTTGATGATGTTGAATGCGCACGAAGTTGGTTTTAATCACGAGTGAAACTAACCTAGATAATGGCATAATGGTTCGGTAAGTAAGCGGATTTTATTAATCAATTTTAGTAGAATTGTTGGATATATTTTTGTGAGTTTAAGGCTATTTTCTAACCTTAAAAATGTTATTTTTAAGTATTTTTAATGTAAATAATAATAAAAGAAATAAAAAAAATGTTGATTTTTGACTGTTGACCGTTGACCTGTTGACCGATTTTATTGTGTAATTGTGTGCGCCGGGTGAGGCTCGAACTCGAGACCTCCCGTTCGCGTGCACGCAGCTCTACCAACTGAGCTACGTGTCTAACTCGAAATATTTCTGTTTTTAATTATATTTATATACTAATTGAATTAATCCGAAAATCATTTATTTCAAAAACGATTTAAATGACTCGCTCGGTGTTCTCCACAGGTCTCGAACCCGGGACCTGTGGTTTAGGTTAACACACAGTCCAGCTGTGTCTAACTTGGTAAATACTCTGATTTTCATTATACTTATATACAAACTACATTATTTCATTTCTGCCTTATATAAAAAAGTTTGATAATTGTCCGGACCGGTGCGGTAGTCTGGACTCGAACTCGTGACATGTGATTTAAACGTTCACACAGTCCACCACTGGACTGTGTGTCTATCTTGGTTATTATTCCGGTTTTTATTAAACTTAACAACTATTGCAGTGAATCCGGTTTGGTTAAAAAAAGAACATTTTTATTAAGGCGAGTGTGCGTGGGACAAGAATCGAACTCGGGACGTAAGCGTGTTTTATTTGCACACAGTCCACCGCTGGACTGTGTGTCTAACCCGAGATATATCTTGATTTTAATTAAACATATACAATACTATCACAACAAATTTTCATTGACTTTATCCGCGAGTTATGATTAGTTCTATGTGACTCTAAAACAACCACAACAACCAAAACTTGAGTCTTAATTCTGATAGTATACATGTTTGAATGATGACAATACCTCTCTCGTTTGTTGTGATGGAGAGGTTAGTCTATGTAGAAATGGAATACAATCCAATTTCTTTAAATGATAAGATGCTATAAATGCTAAATCAGTAAGTACAAAACAAACTTAAATCAAGACAATACTAAATTCCACATGGAACTTCTCATAACCGCCAGATAATGCCTCTGATCCTTTGGCAAGAATACTTATATATAGGAGGTACCAGCGGCGTATCCACCATATTCTTGTCAAATTTTCATTGGCTTTATCCGTAAGTTATGATTAGTTCTATGTGACTTTAAAACATAAACAAACTGAAATAGTAATTCGCATTAATATCTTTGGATAAGATTTCCATTTATAACTGGGATACGGGAAAATTGAGATAACATAAAGAAAAACATAAAAACTAAGCGGTTGGAGTTGAATCTTGATTTTTGGTGAAGGGAACTAGTTGGGTGGTTTCATTTAGGCAGTCATTATCTTCAACAGGGTTGGCGTTGATGTTGAAAACTCTTCCTCTTGCTGGTGGCCTAGTGATTGGGTTTTCTTGATTTACTTGGTTAACTGGGTTAAATTGAGCTTGAGCGTTTATGATGTTAACCAATCGAGGGCACGTGTTTCTAAAGTGGGTAGGCTCGCCACAATTGAAACAAGCTCGAACATATGGGAACATGGGGTATTGGGGTTGTTGATAGGTTTGGATCATGTTTTGAGTAGGGGGAGAGATTTGGTTTTGAGGGGTGCGGCAAACTTTGCTCAAATGACCATAGCGTCCACAATTTGCACATAGTCGACAAGGTAAGGTAAGGGGATGGTGATAAAAACAGGTGTTACATCGAGGGTGAGGTCCAAGGTATGGTTTCTTATTTGGGTAAGTTGAGTTGGGTGCTACTTGAGTGATTGGGATAGCTTGGATGGGTATGGCTTGTGAAATTGGTTGATTACGTTGTGTGACAGCGAAAAGTTGCCCATCTCGTTTTCTCTTAAAAGTGGGTTGAGAAGGGGATTCGGTTTGGGTGGAGTTTGAAGTTTCAGTCGATGCCTTATCCTTCTTCTTCTCCTCCTTGAAGTCTTTGTTCCGGATTCGTTTTTCGGTGAGCTCTGTAGCTAACTCCATTGCTGCTTCCAAAGTTGCAGGCGTGGTACTTATTACAGAGTCTTGAATTTTTGACGGAAGACCTCGAATGTAGTGCTCGATCAAACGGTAGAGGGGAGTGAACAAGTTGGGAACCATTTGATTTAACTCGAGGAATCTTTTGTTGTATGTGGTGTGGTCGCCTTCCTTTTGCTTCAACGAATAGAACTCATCTTCTAATTTCTTGATTTCGCTCCTTGGGCAAAACCGTCTTGTCATGATTTCCTTCAACTCTTCCCAAGTCAAAGTCATAGCATCGTCAACGCCTCGTTTGGCCTTCTCTGTATTCCACCAAGTAAGTGCTATTCCATATAAACGACCGGTAGCATATCGCACTTTGCGATCATCGGGGCAATCGCAATTTAGAAAAGTGTTCTCCATTTCTTCAAACCAATGGAGGAGAGCGGTGACACCTTCAGTCCCTTCGTATTTTGGAGGGTCGCAGGATTTGAAATGCTTGTAGGTGCATTTAGTGGTATTTGGGGGAGGGTTGATAACGTTTTTATCTTCTTGGTTGACAGGATTAGCGGTAAGTGCTTGTTGGACTTGGATTACAATGTTGGGTATTACGGCAGCCATTTGTTGAGCGATTAGGGCAGCCATGCGCTCGCGGGCTTTTCCTGCTCTCATCTTCCTACGGGCGAGGCTAGAAGACATCTACAAGGAATACATATCAAGAGTATGAGTTGGATGTTTTTGGGATCATGGGTCGTACTTAGGAATGAACATTCATAAAATAAATATAGAAAAATAAATCTACTACATCCATAGGATGTCTTGGGCTTTGCTCGTCATTGGGCCTTGCATGCCGCCATACTTCACCTTCGTAATCATGTGGGCCCCCATGAATACCGGGTTTTTCATATGGTTCGCATGTGTTAGCCTGGTTATGTACACTAAAACCCGGAGAAAATTGAGAAATATGTAATGTATGATATTCGGAATGTGTCCAGGTGTGGACACGGTGACACCTCAAAGTGGGGTTAGTTCGAACGACGTTTGGTGTGGCATGCTTTGGCCTAATAGGTCCTTTGTACTCTCATCGTTAGTCCCCAGGTACGCAAACTGGTCCGTTATATTGGATTTATACGAATGCCAACCTAGACAGGACGTTCCGACTACCGGTACTTGTACCCTTCCAGTTACTACATGCCCGTCGCAGAACTTACTTTGATGAGATTTGAAAAATTGCGACAAAATCTTTGAATAACAAAAGTATGAAGATGATTCGAATATATGAACATTGAAATATGTATGATGAATGTGTATGTAATTATGTATGTTTGACTGTAAGTATAAACAAATATGAAACAAATAAACATCATAAGTTTGTATGTAACCACCTAAACAATTAAAATTTAGGCAACTATAGTATAGGCTCTAACGGTCTAATAACCTATCCTATATCCCTATAGTCATGGCTCTGATACCAATCTGTCACACCCCGACCCGCAGCGGAAAAAGGTGATCGGGGCATAATTGGGTTATCATCAAAGCTCATGACATTTATTATGACGTTTCATATTCATTAATACAATTTAATGGGAAATATACAATCATAATTACATCATGTCCTAAACCTCATTCTAGACTTCATTGTTTTCTTCTAAGGCATTTCCTATGTTTTCCTTGCTTCATCCTGTTCACCTGTATCATGTGTAAAAATGGTTTTTGGATCAACAAAAAGTTGGCGAGTGAATCCTATGAAAAAAAAACATTTGAACAAGTTTATTGAATTGATTATAAAATAAAGTGCACAACCACACATGAGTAAAAATAGATGTAAACTTATTCACCAATCATTTAATATTAAATAATGCACACACGAACAATAATGGATTTGTTTTGAGGCACGCGTTGCTCAACTCGTCTCCCACGAGGAACTGATGGGCCTAATGAATGAATTGCATATAACTTGACAATATGAAATACATAACTACAAACAATATATACAATCTAAGTTTAGATCACAATATGGTATGGCACAAGTTTAAATAAACGAGTTAATTTTAGTGACACATGACACACCCAAAAACGTGTAATTAAAAAGGGGAGTTGTAAGATTCACTCACATTGGGTGCGTTCGGTTGATGATGTTGAATGCGCACGAAGTTGGTTTTCACCACGAGTGAAACTAACCTAGATAATGGCATAATGGTTCGGTAAGTAAGCGGATTTTATTAATCAATTTTAGTAGAATTGTTGGATATATTTTTGTGAGTTTAAGGCTATTTTCTAACATTAAAAATGTTATGTTTAAGTATTTTTAATGTAAATAATAATAAAAGAAATAAAAAAAATGTTGATTTTTGACTGTTGACCTGTTGACCGTTGACCTGTTGACCGATTTTATTGTGTAATTGTGTGCGCCGGGTGAGGCTCGAACTCGAGACCTCCCGTTCGCGTGCACGCAGCTTACCAACTGAGCTACGTGTCTAACCCGAAATATTTTTGTTTTTAATTATATTTATACACTAATTAAATTAATCCGAAAATCATTTATTTCAAAAACGATTTAAATGACTCGCTCGGTGTTCTCCACAGGTCTCGAACCCGGGACCTGTGGTTTAGGTTAACCACAGTCCAGCTGTGTCTAACTTGGTAAATACTCTGATTTTCATTATACTTATATACAAACTACATTATTTCATTTCTGCCTTATATAAAAAAGTTTGATAATTGTCCGGACCGGTGCGGTAGTCTGGACTCGAACTCGTGACATGTGATTTAAACGTTCACACAGTCCACCACTGGACTTTGTGTCTATCTTGGTTATTATTCCGGTTTTTATTAAACTTAACATCTATTGCAGTGAATCCGGTTTGGTTAAAAAAAAGAACATTTTTATTAAGGCGAGTGTGCGTGGGACAAGAATCGAACTCGGGACGTAAGCGTATTTTATTTGCACACAGTCCACCACTGGACTGTGTGTCTAACCCGAGATATATCTTGATTTTAATTAAACATATACAATACTGAAACTTTGACTTCTTCGTTGGACTTAACCAGAATCGGTGTCTGACTGGTTCAACGATTTTAATCATGTTCCTTAGTGTGTTGTGATTAATTACATGTGCGATAAATAAAAAGAACGAGAGATTAAGTGTAAGATATACCGAACAGTGGCTCCTCTGTTTCGCCGGCGAAACTCCGGTGATAGCAAGTTATTCCGGCGACGTGTGTCCTGCGGCAGAGGTGTAACATCCGTCAAAAACGGATTTTACCAAACCCGCTCCGGTTATTAACCGAACAATCACTTAAAAATTTCGTTGCAAATTTAATGCCCAAAATAATTTTAAACGATACATAATTAATTATTATATGGGAATATATAATTAGTTTTTGAAAAACTGTCAAAAATAAGAAAATAAAAACAATATGTTCCTGCCGGGTATCGAACCCGGGTCAGTCGCCGGGTCACGGTTCAACAGTTTTATCGCACAACTCTCCAACCACTGCGCCACTTGTATCTTTTGTTAATTATTAGAATCATTTAATTCATAACATCTTTTTCGAATTCAAAATCGGCGCCCAAAGTTCAGTCGTCGGAAATCCCGGTGATCTCGCGAGATTTAACGACATCTTCAGTTATAACGTAAATATTAAACACTACATCGGTTATAACCGATGTCTGACTTCGCAACACAAGTTATAACCGCCGGAGAAATTATAACCGACAAATCAAGTCGGAAATCGGACCAAGTTCATCGATAACCTGTCTTATAAACACCCCCTCGAACCTCTGCAAACATTTTCGCTCAAAACCGCACCCTTTCTCGGCGAAAACTCACTCGCCGGAAAACTTCTGTATCTCGCTGGAAAACCGAACCCTCCACTTCTAAGCCTTACTGAACCCTCTGAGCTTATACCGAAGTCACCCACATCCTTTTCAAGCTTTCTGAAGACTCGCTGCTGCAAGACACACGACGCCGGAGTCTGTTGCTGTCGCCGGAGTTCTGCCGGAAAACAGAGGAATCCAGTCGGTATACCTCACGCTTAAATCGTCCTTTCTTTTTATTTAATCTCACCTGTAATTAACTAAAAAATGCTAAAGAAACCGATTAAAACATTGAACCAGTCGGATTTCCGATTCTGGTTAAAAAACGGACGAAGAAGACGAAGTATCTGTAATGTATAAGTATAATTAAAATCAAGTGATTACTCGGGTTAGACACACAGTCCAGCGTGGACTGTGTGCACAATAAACACACTAACGTCTCGAGTTCGAAACTTGTCCCACACACGCTGCCTTAATAAAATGTCTTTTTTTGTTAACTGAACCGGATTCATTTCATGTATATGTTAAGTATATTAATAATCGGAATAATAACCAAGATAGACACACAGTCCAGCGGTGGACTGTGTGTATGTTTAAATCACAGGTCACGAGTTCGAGTCCGGTCTACTGCACCGACTCGGACAATTATCTACCTTTTTAATTAAGTCAGAAATGAAAATACTTAGTTTGTATTTAAGTATAATAAAAATCGGTTTATATAACATGTTAAACACACAGTCCAGCGGTGGACTGTGTGTTAACTCAACCCACAGGTCCCGGGTTCGAGACCTGTGGAGCGCACCGGTCCGATTCAATTAAATCGTTTTTAAAAATAAAATGATCTTCGGTTTAATCTAATTAATGCATAAATATAATTAAAAACAGAAATATTTCGGGTTAGACACGTAGCTCAGTTGGTAGAGCTGCGTGCACGCGTACGAGAGGTCTCGGGTTCAAACCTCACTCAGCGCACATATACTCGCATTTGAACCGGTCAAAGTCAACGGTCAACGGTCAAAAAAGTCAAATTTTTTTATTATTTTTATTTATTTATTTTAATTAAAAATCAATTAAAAATACTTAAAAATAACATTTTTAAGGTTAGAAAATGGCCTTAAACTCACAAAAATACACCTAACAATCCTACTAAAACGGATCAATAAAATCCGTTTACTTACCGAACCATAATGCTATTTATCTAGGTTAATTTCACTCGTGGTTAAAACCACTTCGCGTGCATTCAACATCATCAACCGAACCCACCCACTGTGAGTGAATCTTACAACTCCCCCTTTTTAATTACACGTTTTGGGGTGTGTCATGTGTCACAAAATAATTAACTCGTTTATTTAAACTTGTGCCATATCATATCGTGATCTAAACTTAGATTGTTTATATTGTTGTGATTACTTATTTCATTTTGTCAAATTATATGAAATTCATTCATTAAGCCCATCAGTTCCTCGTGGGAGACGAGTTGAACAACGCGTGCCTCAAAACCAATTCCATTATTGTTCATGTGTGTATTATTGAGTTTATATTGTTTGTAGTTATGTCTTTCATATTATCATGTTTATGCAATTCATTCATTAGGCCCATCAGTTCCTCGTGAGAGACGAGTAGAGCAACGCGTGCCTCTAAACGTTCCATTATTGTTCATGTGTGCTTTATTTAATATCTAATGATTGTTGAATAAGTTTACATCTATTTTTACTCATGTGTGGTTGTGCACTCATTTCATAATCAATTAAATAAACTTGTTCAAATGTTTTCCATAGGATTCACTCGCCAACTTTTTGTTGATCCAAAAACCCTTTTACACATGATACAGGTGAACAGGTTGAAGCAAGGAAAACATAGGAAATGCCTTAGAAGAAAACAAAGAAGCTTAGATTGATGTTAGGTCATGATGTAATTATAGTTGTAAATTTCCTATTAAATTGTATTTAATGAATATGAAACGTATAATAAATGTCATGAGCTTTGATGATAACCCAATCATGCCCCGATCACCTTTTCCGCTGCGGGTCGGGGTGTGACAAGAGGGTCTTCAGGGAATGAGTGTGGGTGGCTTCGGTATGAGCTCTGGGTGTTTAGTTTTTAGAGAAATGCACAGAGGTGAAAGGGTTCGGTTTTCCGGCGAGTTGCAGAAGTTTTCCGGCGAGTGAAATTATGTCGGGAAAGAGTGTGATTGTGAGCGAAAAAGCTAACAGAGGTTAGAGGGGGTATTTATAGGGCGGAACATCGACGTATTTAGTCCGTTTTCCGTCTTGATTCGTCGGTCAATAAGTTTCCGTGCGGTTATGACTTGCGTCGTGGGTTCAGACGTCGGTTATAACCGATGTAGTAGTTAAGGTTTCGGTTAAAAACAGAAGAAACCGTCTAATCTTGGCGAGATCGTCGGGATTTCCGACAACGGCGATTAGGCGCGTCGGTTTTGAATTCGAGATTCATGTTATGTATTAATTGTATCTAATAATGAACAAGAAACACAAGTGGCGCAGTGGTTGGATGGTTGGAAGTTAAGTCTCTGCTGAATCCGGTTGACCCGGGTTCGAAACCCGGCTACGCCCTTTTTATTTTTATTTCTATTTCATTATTTTAAATACTTTTTCAAATATAACTTATATATTCCAATATACTTATTAATTATGTATCGTTTAAAATTAATTTGGGCATTAAATACACAACGAAATTTTTAACTGATTGTTCGGTTAATAAACGGAGCGGGTTTGGTAAATCCGGTTTTTGACGGATGTTACAGTATCCCCTACTTTTTAGAAATTTCGTCCCGAAATTTAAGTAGTGACATATTTGTCTAAAAAGGATGGTGTTTAGTTTGACAGTTACATGCTTAGAAAAAGAGTAAGAGTTTAAGTTTTTGTTTGAGGCGGTAACGTCCCTTGTAAGGGTTAAGTACCCTGTTACAGGAATCGCTTTTTGTTGCCTACGGTAAAAATATTGATAAGCAGAGTTGATTCACTAAATATGATATCATGCGTAAGAGTTTTGATATGTTTGGGAAGATATGGTTAACCTGTTCAGGAGCGTAGGGGAAGTGGCCTTATGGCCAATGCCTTTGTGGTGTAAAATGTTTGTCCAAACTCTGGTGGGGGCAGCCGAGTCTGGTGGGACAGCCTCCCGACTAGAGGAATTGATAGTTTTGAGGAGCTCACAACGAAGTTTTCGCAACAGTTTAGCCAACAGCGGAGGCATACTAAAGACCGGATTGATGTATTACATATACACCGGCAAGACAATGAGACAGTAGAAAATTTCTTGGCAAGATTCAATAAAGAAAACATAGCTATTCCTGGTCTGACCCAGGATCTAGCATGCGGGGCTTTTCTACAAGGGGTAAATGACGATGAGCTTCTAAGGAAGTTACATGATAGGAATGAGGTCCTGGACACCATCGAGGAAATTATGAAGATCACCAAGGTTTATGTACGGTAAGAAAAATAAACCATAGCCAGTCACGCGACGAATAAGAAGAAAGAAGTTTATAGGTCTGACGATACAGATAGACGCGGAGGGAAGATCAAGAGCCAAAGCGGGATATTTTCGAAAGGAAGTCACATAGAATCTCAAGGAAGATATGATAGACCTCGAAGCACAACATCAAGGGCTGTCTATTCCTCGGGGGGAGCAAGGTCAAACTTTCCGGCTTTAAGTAAAACCCCCGTGGAAATACTTGCGTCGGAAAACCTCAATCTTAATCCTCCCAAGCCTTTGAAAGATTCACCCGGGAAAGACTCATCCAAATATTGTGAATATCACAAGAGACACGATCATGATACCGATGATTGCTACCAGTTAAAGTAGCAGATCGAGGATTACGTTAGGTCAGGGAAGTTGGCACATTTGGTCATAGACATTAAGAAGGGCCCATGCCAGTAAAAGAGGAAGATGGCAAAGTGGGCAGAAAACAGCGTGACATGAACATGGTATACGTGTAAGACATCCGAGGAACTAAGTGTGGTATTGAAATCCTTGAACCATTGATGCTGGTTGACTTGCAGGTCGGTTCTCGACAGTGGGATACCCATCTTAGCGTTGACCCCCTTATAATCACTACAGCGGTCGGCGATTATAACATGAGAAGAATCCTGCTAGATACAAGGAGTGAAGAGGATATTATAAATGAACACTGTTATAACAGGATGCAAAAAGAAGACTAGGCCCTCCTCAAACCTATACACGCCCCCATCAGAGCTGAATCCCATTACAACATTATTATAAGGCGTTATCCATCATCACCAGGTATATAGGCTTTGCCTACACCATTTATGTCTTTGTTTAACTGTAATCATATAATTTTGTGGGTGCAAAACAAATAAGATTTAATAGTTGAATATTACTATACAATTAGCGCTCGATATAGACACAAACTAAACTATTTATTCGCTGTGGATAGCCATAGTAGTGTCAACTTATCCACACAAAAAAGATGTTAGATACATTATTTCTTTTATATGTTTATAGATTAACTAGTTTGCTATCAACCCGCGCTTCGCGGCGGGTTCGAAAAATAAACAAAGTACAAAAACCATGTTGCGACGGTATTTTTGAAAGTCACGAAAAAAGTTACGTCAGTGTATCGAAAACCAAGTTATTCTAACAAAATTTACACTAAAACGTATATAAAGAAAAACATGACGGTAGGTCATTACAACGGGTCGGTCTGAACGTTGATATAAGACATGTTTTAATGGTGTATTTAAAGATGAACGTTGAACAATTTAAAAAAAAACTTTAAAACAACTGATTTGCCTAAAACAGTCTTACGAAAATTCATGTCGAAATGTAGGTAAAAATAACTTGCGTTTAAATATATAATTTTTTTCTCATATATATTTCAACATACCAATATATCAAATATTGATGCGCTAATATTTTTTTCAACGAGTCACTCGTATTAGGAATTGCATACTAATTCTTTGGTATTTTTAGATGAAAGCCACGTTGCATCATATACCATTTTATCAAACCAATTAGAATTGCTAGAGTTATGTGAAAAAAGAAAAAAAATCAAACAATAAAAAGACGCACAGTAAAAAGAGTTTTTTGAATTCTTATTTATAAAAATTAACGAGTGTATGTAAATTTTGCTTTAATAATTTTTTAAGTATTAAAGTTGCAAATTTATTCAAATATTATGAACTAGCAAGTTACCCTGTACTACGCGGCGGAATTTGGTCAGTACCAACCCGGTTCAGCGTGTTATGATACCCCCATTCACTATGGCAACTAAAGGAGAACAAAAAAGTCGTGATATACGTTAAAAGATATAAATAAAAAGTAGTGTGTAACATCGGGGTAAATATTTTTTTTTGAAAACATTAAGCACATTAGACGAACGACTCAAAATATTCATGTTAATTGTAATAATAAGGACAAACAACAACGAATTAACAGAGAATTAAAAGTAAAGAAAGAAAAAAGGCCCAAAGAATGAAGGTATAGAGAAAGAAAGACTAAAAATAAAAGTAATTTCTGGTCAAAAATTAAATAAGACGGCAGTATGGGAAAAATTAAATAAAAGTAATTTCTGGTCAAAAATTAAATTGAATGCATTGGTTTTCTATTTTTGTTTGCAAAGGAAAATATATATCAATATTGTACTAAAGCTAAATATGAAAAAAGAAAGCAACCAAGCGGCCATGTGACCCAATCATTAAGTAAAGGGTCACTTTACGTTCAAATTGAAAAATATAATATAATATAATATAAATTATGAGTTTTGCAATGTTCTTAGTATTTGAAATTATTATGATTTTGTATATCAATTTAACTTTAACAAATTAATTACTTGAAATTTTTATGAATATACTATATAAATAGTCATCATGATATGCACATCATTAACCATCACTATCAATTAGGAACTAGAGGTGCACAAATCGATTTTTTCTCACAAATCTAAACCGGTTTTAAACCGGGTTTCTTGTCCATTCGTTTTTTGTTAAAACCAGTTTGGTCAGTATGAAAGACTGATTTCGGTTGGGTCTCAATTTGCTTCAGTTTTGGTTTTAGTTCGTCGACTATTTGAGCACACACATTTTAATCTTTTTCTAAGACAACTTTTTTACATACAAGTCAACTTTTATAGTTTGAAAACAAGAAAGTAGAAAAATAAAATACAAAAAACCTAATTCTAAAGATTACTAATATTAATAATGTATTTGTTAATTTATCTTTAGTGTATGAACTATTATTTTTATTGTTTATTGTTAATTTTGATATGTGATTACCGAAAACCTATAAAGCAAATGTCTACAAATTAACTTTAACTTTACAATAATATTTACCTGACAATTTAATACCAACATTTTTTTTACTTTCATCAAATTTATATAAAAATAATGAATTTTAGTTTTGGAAAATCTTCAAACTTACATCTTCATCGTTACACTTTCCATTTTCAGGTAAAGAGGAACACACAACTCTTACTGTGATATTAGTAATTGTTTTTGTGACAATTGCTGCCATCGTAATTGCTTCATTGTGTATCTTTATGAGGACCATGAAGAAGAAAGCACAAACTTTGTCACCTCATGAAATTACTCAAAGTAAGTTCCATGTTTGCACCTTAAAATTCATAGTTACAAAACTGAACCAAAGGATCACAATGTTATAATATGTAACAACCGTTTCAGCTCTTGACGCTAAAACTTGCATGTTGTTATTAAACACACATTGCTTTGAGTTGTGGTCGTAGCATTAAGAACAACTTGGTCGCTAAAGCCACATCTAAATCATCTTTCATTCTACTAGCTGAAACTATGGACATTGGCGTTGCTGAATCATTACAATACAACTTTAGTACAATCAAAGCAGCAACTAATGACTTTTCCGAAGACAATAAGCTCGGACGAGGTGGATTTGGAGCAGTTTACAAGGTATGGACAAATCAATATTTGTCATTGTGTTAAAATTTAGAATCTTGATATTAGTTAAACAATAATACATGATAGCTATCATATGATATTTAGGGTACCCTTATAGACGGGAATGAAATAGCAGTAAAGAGGCTAGCTAGGAATTCAAAGCAAGGTGATACAGAATTCAAGAATGAAGTTATGCTAGTTTTGAAGCTTCAACATCGTAATTTGGTTAAGCTCCTTGGTTTCAGCATAGAAGGAAAGGAACGACTTCTTATTTATGAGTTCTTGCCAAACGCAAGTCTTGATCAGTTTATATTTGGTAAATTTTAAAGTGGAAGCACTTTCTCAAACCCGTACATTGATGTGTCAAGAAAATCATAATTAAACATTACACATATTCTTAGGTTGGATATATATTTTAGCTACAATTGGGCAATTTAGTAACCAAATGCCACCAACCCTATTTATTGGTTTACATATTGTAGCTTCTTAAGAAAAAAAACTCTTTTTCATGATATCATTACAAATAGTGTCATAAAAGATATTAACACTTCAGGAAGATGACAACTTAATGATGTACAAACATTTCATTTTTCAACCCTCATAGAAATGTTGTTTTGTTGCAGTGAATATAGTCACTAATCCCAATTTCTGATGTTGTTTGTAGATCCAACTAAACGTAAACTTCTTGATTGGGAAATTCGCTACAATATCATCAAAGGAATTGCCAAGGGATTACTATACCTTCATGAAGATTCCCGTCTAAGGATAATTCATCATGACATGAAGGCTAGTAATGTTCTGCTAGATGCAGAATTGAACCCTAAAATTGCTGACTTTGGTATGGCAAGATTGTTTAAACCCGAGGAAACTCAAAAATACACAAGTCGAATTGTTGGAACATAGTAAGTCTTCTTTTAGATAAAATTAGTAATGTCACTGCTAGCATTTTAAATATAATTCTTAAACAATGCCAATGGATCGGGTATAAGATGATCTTTGCTAAACATAACCTATCGGGTTCGTGGTATACCCGCGGTACATGGTATACTCATGTATCGTCTTATATGGTTAAAAATTACTGAGTATGATGCCCTAACAAAATTCTATCTTAAATTTACTACAAAAAACTATTTTAGGTATAAGATATTAAATTACACATCCGTTTGTTTTGTAAATTTTAAAACTTCAAATTTATATAAACTTCAACGTATCTTTTAGTATATGTTTTACCTATACCCTATTCACCCAACCCGAATATTCCAGGTGACCTGATGGCTGCAGGTTATTTTGCCGTCACCTAGTTAACTCTAATATAAGGTCTAGGTGCCATTACTAAAAAAATTACTCATTACCTTTTCTTTTTACCAATTGTTTATTATTATTATAGTTGTTGATGCTGCTGCAAATACTAACCTTTTCTCATTCTATGCACTCTTATAGTGGTTACATGGCACCTGAATATGTCATACATGGTCATTTCTCATTGAAGTCAGACGTCTTTAGCTTTGGAGTGTTAGTACTAGAGATCATAACGGGTCAAGAGATAAATCGTTTTCAGAACAGAGAGAATTTAAAAGATCTTCTTAGCTTTGTAAGTATCCATGATTTCCCCAAGCCTAAAAAACATATATTATTTGTGTGGATGCATCCCTTCTAGTATTTTTATGTATGTATTCCTAAAACAACGTTAATATAACTTAGGCATGGGAAAGCTGGAGAAATGGGACGGCATTAGATATCATAGACCCCACATTAAAGACGGAATCCACTTTATCACATGACATCATTAGAAGTATACACATTGGGTTATTATGTGTTCAAGAAAGCGTCATTATAGGCCAACTATGGGTTCAGTTGTTCTTATGCTCCATAGTCATTCTTTCATGCTTCCCGTACCATCGAAACCTCCATTTTTCGGTTCTTCAACAGGGACAAGTACAGAAAATTCTAATCTATCAAAGTCTACAAACGAAGTTTCGGTATCTGATATCATTCCTAGATAAGTAAGTATAAAGTACATATTTTTTTCCTTCTATGAAACTTTTTGATATTGTTTATATATATCTCTACTTTTTCACATGTTCACTAATGAGAATCACAACTGTATCAATTATAATTATGGTGTGTTTGGTTGATATGTTAGTAACATTAATACAAACATTATGTTATAGTTGAGGAATGGAACATTTTGTTTCCGATTGCAAAATGGACATTTGTGATGATTTTGGCCGTCTAAATAGCCAGTTTGTATCAATGTGTTAAATTGTAGCAAGTAGATTAATGAAGAAATTTTCACGCTCATCTAAGTAAGGTGAAAGTTTAAAGATTTATAACGTGTGAAATAATAATTTGTAATAACACATTAGATGCATCTTTATATGGTTACGTGTAAGTTTTCCAGCTATATTCTTTAACATGGTTTAATGGTGCATAAATTTTATGGCCATTTGCAAAAAATAATATATACTAACATAATATAACACACTATAAAAATAGATGGTTCTGTGATTCTATCATAGAAGATTCAACATATTTGAATCACTAAGGCATTAACCTCGTTATCTCTTCTCAATATCTTCTGTATTATATGAAATACTCATAGAAACCTTCATTTGGGTCTTTCTTGGCCCCAACCCCTCTCATGACCCCTGTCTTATTTACTTGTGCAACCCATGATTCGCTCCACTTAGGTTTTAATGAAAAACAAACACATTCAAACAATTAGGACATTAGGTTTAATGTGCACATGTAAGTTTGTTTGGAACTCGTGTTTAAATATCTAATATATGTCACGTTAAGTATATGTGCAAACATAGAAATACACACTCCCGGTTAGGTGTACGACAAAAAGGCCGATACAACCCCACTCAACTATTGGTTCAAGTAGAAAAGCGTAAAGAATTGATGACGTGTATTGAAGCACTTTATCGAAACCTTTATTTGTAACCAACAACAATCCCTCGAGCTCATGAAATTAAGACACTAGAGCGGGGATGATACTAGGATTTCTTTTTCTATTACATCATTTTACTTCATGAGCCGCGTTGGTCCTTTCTTTTTCATGTGTTCCATGATTGATAAACAACAATGCATAATGGTTTATCTGGTTTCTAATTATCAAATGATTCTCGTTTAAACTCCTGTTATGAGTTTGGTCACCTTAAGTTTATAGAGACCAAGATGAAAAGGAATTGATGTTAGAGAATTAAAAAAAAAAGTATTTGGAAACAGTATTTGTGGCTCTAGCTTGCAAGAATGGTGATAGGAAGCCATATGTACAATGATACAATGTTTTAGGCAGATGCGTTTGTGGCTCACGTTTCATGTTCGAAAGCTAAACGATGCATCTCTAGTAGTCTGTGGAGATTAATTAATAACAAGACTGATAACTAGCCACATGTACAAACATATGCCACCACCATCACCACTAAGATGCATATTCTCCATAATTTTATTTATTTAGCGTGCATATAAAAAAAAGGGAATAGTGTTAGACAGGATCGGTTTACTGGTCCTTTCAAATTATGATTTTATCCAGTTTAAAATTACGATTTCATTCCCAGTTTAAAATCACGATTTTGTCTCCAATTGAAAATAAAACTATGGTTTTGCCATCAGCTAAAAATTATAATTTTGCCCTTAGTTCAAAAGTACGATTTTGCACTTAGCTTAAAATAAAATTATAGTTTTGTCCTCAACTCAAAATTATGATTTTCCCCCGTTTCAAAATTACGATTTTGCCCCCAGTTAAAAATTATAGTCTTGCTATCGTTTTAGTTTTTTTTTTTATATTTTATTTTTTTTGCAAAACAATGATAGTGTTTTATTTTACTTGGTTGACTCAATATAGGGTTTTTTTATGCCAAGTAGTTGTCTATCTGAAAGAGTAGGTTAGGTTTTTATTTATTTCTTTTCTATGTTTTTTTTTAATTTAATAAGATTTTTTAAAGAAAAAAATGTAAAAAGATCAAAATGTACTCATATGAGAGGCACATGGTCAGACTTAACACTAAAATTTAATTGGGTTAGCGCTAAAAACACTACTACAACTAGCTTAATGTCACACCCCAACCGATGGCGGAAACATTAGAGTGAGACGAACGAGATTACTCGAGACTTCATAACGCTAATAAGTGGCAAGTATTTAAATAACAAAATTCCATTTTATTGCTAATATCGAGTACATTGTTTGAAAATGAAATTACAACAAGTTTGGATCAAAATAAGATACAACAAGTATTAAAGTTTAAGGTGCGTTTCTAGGCATCCTACTAGGTTCCGTGCATCATCATCGTCAAAATCCTGCAAATACGTTTTAAAGTATAGGTCAATACAAAGTATTGGCGAGCATACAAGTTTGAGTACTAGTATATATGTAAAGAAGGTTTGAACAATCCACATGACAAAAATAGTTAACTAGATTAATGTACCAAAGCATGTAATTATACAAGTCAAGCCAAATTTTACAGCAAGCGTAATCTTATCGTCGCAACGATAAGACCTAATGAATTAATGACTTAACATGACCTCAATAATACGGGTGGTGCGTTACTTCTATAGCGCTATACATGTTAAGGGGAGGCTTTAAACAAAGTTAATGACAGGTAAATCACATAAGAATGTTCCAAGAATACAAATCAAATATCACGTATTTAAGCATGTACGATTGGATTGTTTGTGTTTGCATAAAGTATAAGTGATTGTGCGTGTTTAATAGTATAACGTGTTGCACCTAAAAGTGTAAAAGCAAAAGGGGTCATGTATACTCACAATTTTGCAAAGCTTTCTAATTATCCGTGAGTGACGGGTTGTTTGAGAATGGGGAATCAAGGGTATAAGGTCATTCGGGGTTTTGTATAGTGGTTGAATTCGGAATCTAGAATTGAAGTACAAAAAGTATGTACACACAAAGTAATTATCTAGTCTTAAAACACTCGTTTTTGACACTATATATCCCGTATGGTTGTTGTGATTTCATGGGTTAAGTGCCCATTAGAATCGTAACGAGAGGTTCAAGTCTTAGAAATATAACCTATTACCATGACAAGTAACCATGTCGATTATCATCAAGGGTTTGGTTATGTGTGTGTGTGTGTATATATATATATATATAGTTTATATAATAATCCTAAGCTAAGTCGATCAAGAGTATCATATATTGCCATGTAAGTCAAGCATAGAGGATTAACCTCATTGTATGATTCACCAATACACAAATCATCACAAGGATGATTTGATGGTCATGAATGAAAAGGAAATGTATAACTTCTTACTATATCAAGTAGCCAAGTAAGCGTTAAACCGGGTGAGTCATTCCCGACATGGAAAGAGTTAACGAAGTGTCGGAGGCTAGATGGGGTTAAGTTACTTTAAGTCTAGCAAACTACTTAAGATAGCAAGGTAAAAACATCAACTGAGGTGGTAGAATGAAGTTAGGATAGCCAAGGCTTCCAAGTATTCACACCTATACCAAAACACAAGTCTTATCATCAACTTCATGGCAAGCTTGGATGGTTTCATCACTTGTGGGTTGCATAAACCCTTGCAAAAACAGAAAGTTTAGAGGTGTTTATACCTCTAAACCCATAAGGATCTATTCCTAACAAGTCTCTCAACCTTAGATAAGCTCAAGAACATGTAGGCACAAGATTGAAACAAGTTTTAATCAAGAAAAGCAAGATACAAAACTATAATTGAAAGCATAACTTTTATCCTTCTTTAGACCTCAAATGTGGTGAGGTTTCACCTTAGTTTGCCTAGGAAAGCTTGTGAAAACCTTCCTAGAGGTTATCCAAGTAGAAAGAAATAAGAAAACATAAGAGAATAAGAAGAAAAATGAGCTAAAACTCACTTAGAATGGTTGCAACTTTCTGCTACGTCTTAGTAATTAGAAAGTAACCAAGAAGATTTGAGAGTGATTTGCATGTTTGGAAAGTGTTTAGGAGTGTATGGAGGCTCCCATTTATAGTGGGGGAATTAGGGTTTAGGTAATTAATGAAGTTGGTGGTGGTTGGGAGTTGGAAAAAGGGAAAGAAGCCAAAATTCCCATAATTTAAAAGATTCTGCGAGACCTGGTCATTTTGCACGGCCGTGCATATCATGTGCACGGTCGTGCGGATCACGGATCGCTGAGTGGAGCACATCTGGTGCGCGGTCATGCGGATCGCAGTGTGTATGTCCGTGCGCCTCAGTTGCATGGTCATGCACTACCTGCAGAATTTACTAAACTTTCTAGAAGCAGTTTGACCCCTAGAGTTTGATAATTCCATTATTTTATGCTAGAAATTCATAATTAAGCATGTTTTTAGGTATTTCAAGTGTATCAAAGTAACGTACGAGTATAAAGCACGTATAATTGATAATTTCAAGTATTTCAAGTGTCGTTTTTTGCGTATAAACACGTATTCGAGATTGTAGCGTATAACACAAGTATGTAACATGTATAAGTATAAAAATAAATTCCATTATGATAAACATCTGAAATTGTGATAACGTAGATGGAGTACGATTGTAAGGTTTCTAAAAATAGAATGTGAATATGAACTTTATAAAAATAGGAATAGGGAATACAATTTATAAACTATATACCAACAAACACCACTTATTTCTTATGAAATGTTATACACTTTGAGCTTTGAAGTGGTAGCTTTTGACAAGTTATTAGAGACATTTGAATAATTAAATTTAAAACAACTTAAAATTTCACTAACTTTAAAAAAAAATGTTATGTTTTGGACAAAAAATTTCTTTTCAATTTTATTAATTTGGTATATGTTAACTGTATTTCTCACTTTTTTTAGCCACATGTACAAACATATGCCACTACCATCACCACTTATATATGTACTTATCCATACATTTGATACAAACATATGCCACAACTTTTAAGTTTTACCACATATATATCACATATTGTGGAGGTAGGATCCGGCTCAGTTATTTCGGGTCTGGTAACCAATCATTAAATGCAAAGAGATATAACAAATGACAGAATATTCGTTAGCGAATATGAGATTTGTACGATCTCCGACAAAGCAGGAGATATCACATAACCGACTCTCCGAGTTCATAGGAAATCCTAGTTCACCCATATGTATAAATAGAAGATGTGTATGCAAAGGTAAGCACACAATTCTCTTCATAAACACCTTATTACTCCCATACATAAATTCTTATTCTTACGCTGGAGGGTGGTTACAGGAATAACCCCATTCCTGTAACGAGTCCTAACGGTGTTTTGTTTTGTAGACTGGAAGTCGAACCACTTCTGTTTGGACTAACTGTGGAAGGACGTATCTTAGGTGACGTTTCTACATTGGCACCATCCGTGGGACCTGCAATGGTGAGCACTGTTCCGACTCCCACCATTGGAGGAAATATGACATCAACAAATGCGGCTACAACGGTCTCGTCCCCCACTATAACTAGATCTTTGGTGGTGGAATTCGATGCAGAGATGCCTCTGGGGTACGAAAGAAGATGTCCCAATACAACTATCGCCTGGTCAGGACCCTCCACTACCAGTGCGGGGTCGGTGTCATCCTCGGCCTTGTGAACAGCAACCACTACCCCCGCCCAGGTATAGGAGGTATTCCAAAACACAAGTTGATCGGTGTTTACACTGGGCTTGGCCTCGCGTGGTTACTATTACCCACCAATTCAACCTATTTATAGTACGACTGTGGGAACAGACGCACAATATTTTTTACCAGCGGATGATTTCACGTTTCCGTCGTTGTACTCAGCGGCACTAACCTCGGCAGTATCCATGCCACCCCATCAACCGGTAATCATGCCAAGGGCGGCGTTGAACACACCAATCACCCTGGGAAACCAGGCCTACATTCCGTCGTATTATTAAATGCCCTCATATGGGTATGTTCCTCCCATATGTATGGGTTTCGTAGTCTGTATGAAGGCACTCGAACAGTCCAGTGGGGGTTTCAATACCCACAACCCCCACAATGGCAGGGAGGATCTAATTCGTGCTTCATGACTAATCAAACAACCCTAACATCCTTTTCTTGGGCAAACTGCGCCATCTCCTTTAACGGTGATCCCGCGGTCTACCCAAGGACCACCTGTTGTCATACCGATGGATGAAGAAGAAGAAGAGTTGACCAAACCTTATAAACCAACAGAGGTTACATTCAGCTCAAAGTTTTCTAGGCGTATCGTGGAAGCCCTGATAAAGGAGAAGCCTAAAATGTCGCCCACTGTAGGGAAGTATGACTGGACCAGCAACCCCGGTGACCACATTAACCTGTTCAGGAGCGTAGGGGAAGTGGCCTTATGGCCAATGCCTTTGTGGTGTAAAATGTTTTTCCAAACTCTGGTGGGGGCAGCCCGAGTCTGGTAGGAAAGCCTCCCGACTAGAGGAATTGATAGTTTTGAGGAGCTCACAACGAAGTTTTCGCAATAGTTTAGCCAACAGCGGAGGCATACTAAAGACCGGATTGATGTATTACATATACACCGGCGAGACAATGAGACAGTAGAAAATTTCTTGGCAAGATTCAATAAAGAAAACATAGCTATTCCTGGTCTGACCCAGGATCTAGCATGCGGGGCTTTTCTACAAGGGGTAAATGACGATGAGCTTCTAAGGAAGTTACATGATAGGAATGAGGTCCTGGACACCATCGAGGAAATTATGAAGATCACCAAGGTTTATGTACGGTAAGAAAAATCAACCATAGCCAGTCACGCGACGAATAAGAAGAAAGAAGTTTATAGGTCTGACGATACAGATAGACGCGGAGGGAAGATCAAGAGCCAAAGCGGGATATTTTCGAAAGGAAGTCACATAGAATCTCAAGGAAGATATGATAGACCTCGAAGCACAACATCAAGGGCTGTCTATTCCTCGGGGGGAGCAAGGTCAAACTTTCCGGCTTTAAGTAAAACCCCCGTGGAAATACTTGCGTCGGAAAACCTCAATCTTAATCCTCCCAAGCCTTTGAAAGATTCACCCGGGAAAGACTCATCCAAATATTGTGAATATCACAAGAGACACGATCATGATACCGATGATTGCTACCAGTTAAAGTAGCAGATCGAGGATTACGTTAGGTCAGGGAAGTTGGCACATTTGGTCATAGACATTAAGAAGGGCCCATGCCAGTAAAAGAGGAAGATGGCAAAGTGGGCAGAAAGCAGCGTGACATGAACATGGTATACGTGTAAGACATCCGAGGAACTAAGTGTGGTATTGAAATCCTTGAACCATTGATGCTGGTTGACATGCAGGTCGGTTCTCGACAGTGGGATACCCATCTTAGCGTTGACCCCCTTATAATCACTACAGCGGTCGGCGATTATAACATGAGAAGAATCCTGCTAGATACAAGGAGTGAAGAGGATATTATAAATGAACACTGTTATAACAGGATGCAAAAAGAAGACTAGGCCCTCCTCAAACCTATACACGCCCCCATCAGAGCTGAATCCCATTACAACATTATTATAAGGCGTTATCCATCATCACCAGGTATATAGGCTTTGCCTACACCATTTATGTCTTTGTTTAACTGTAATCATATAATTTTGTGGGTGCAAAACAAATAAGATTTAATAGTTGAATATTACTATACAATTAGCCCTCGATATAGACACAAACTAAACTATTTATTCGCTGTGGATAGCCATAGTAGTGTCAACTTATCCACACAAAAAAGATGTTAGATACATTATTTCTTTTATATGTTTATAGATTAACTAGTTTGCTATCAACCCGCGCTTCGCGGCGGGTTCGAAAAATAAACAAAGTACAAAAACCATGTTGCGACGGTATTTTTGAAAGTCACGAAAAAAGTTACGTCAGTGTATCGAAAGCCAAGTTATTCTAACAAAATTTACACTAAAACGTATATAAAGAAAAACATGACGGTAGGTCATTACAACGGGTCGGTCTGAACGTTGATATAAGACATGTTTTAATGGTGTATTTAAAGATGAACGTTGAACAATTTAAAAAAAAACTTTAAAACAACTGATTTGCCTAAAACAGTCTTACGAAAATTCATGTCGAAATGTAGGTAAAAATAAGTTGCGTTTAAATATATAATTTTTTTCTCATATATATTTCAACATACCAATATATCAAATATTGATGCACTAATATTTTTTTCAACGAGTCACTCGTATTAGGAATTGCATACTAATTCTTTGGTATTTTTAGATGAAAGCCACGTTGCATCATATACCATTTTATCAAACCAATTAGAATTGCTAGAGTTATGTGAAAAAAGAAAAAAAATCAAACAATAAAAAGACGCTACAGTAAAAAGAGTTTTTTGAATTCTTATTTATAAAAATTAACGAGTGTATGTAAATTTTGCTTTAATAATTTTTTAAGTATTAAAGTTGCAAATTTATTCAAATATTATGAACTAGCAAGTTACCCTATGCTACGCGGCGGAATTTGGTCAGTACCAACCCGGTTCAGCGTGTTATGATACCCGCATTCACTATGGCAACTAAAGGAGAACAAAAAAGTCGTGATATACGTTAAAAGATATAAATAAAAAGTAGTGTGTAACATTGGGGTAAATAATTTTTTTTGAAAACATTAAGCACATTAGACGAGCGACTCAAAATATTCATGTTAATAGTAATAATAAGGACAAACAACAACGAATTAACAGAGAATTAAAAGTAAAGAAAGAAAAAAGGCCCAAAGAATGAAGGGATAGAGAAAGAAAGACTAAGAATAAAAGTAATTTCTGGTCAAAAATTAAATAAGACGGCAGTATGGGAAAAATCACCATCTACGTGCCTTCGACCTACCCGGGTGGCTTGATTTTGAAAGCAAGCGACTTACAACTCTGAATGCATTGGTTTTCTATTTTTGTTTGCAAAGGAAAATATATATCAATATTGAAAAATATAATATAATATAATATAATATAATATAATATAATATAATATAATATAATATAATATAATATAATATACAAGTTATGAGTTTTGTAATGTCCTTAGTATTTGAAATTATTATGATTTTGTATATCAATTTAACTTTAACAAATTAATTACTTGAAATTTTTATGAATATACTATATAAATAGTCATCATGATATGCACATCATTAACCATCACTATCAATTAGGAACTAGAGGTGCATAAATCGATTTTTTCTCACAAATTTAAACCGGTTTCAAACCGGGTTTCTTGTCCACTCGTTCTTGGTTAAAACCAGTTTGCTCAGTATGAAAGACTGATTTCGGTTGGGTCTCAATTTGCTTCAGTTTTGGTTTTAGTTCGTCGACTATTTGAGCACACACATTTTAATCTTTTTCTAAGACAACTTTTTTACATACAAGTCAACTTTTAAGTTTGAAAACAAGAAAGTAGAAAAATAATGCAAAAAACCTAATTCTAAAGATTACTAATATTAATAATGTATTTGTTAATTTATTTTTAGTGTATGAACTATTATTTTTATTGTTTATTGTTAATTTTGATATGTGCTTACCGAAAACCTATAAAGCAAATGTCTACAAATTAACTTTAACTTTACAATAATATTTACCTGACAATTTAATACCAACATTTTTTTTACTTTCATCAAATTTATATAAAAATAATGAATTTTAGTTTTGGAAAATCTTCAAACTTACATCTTCATCCTTACACTTTCCATTTTCAGGTAAAGAGGAACACACAACTCTTACTGTGATATTAGTAATTGTTTTTGTGACAATTGCTGCCATCGTAATTGCTTCATTGTGTATCTTTATGAGGACCATGAAGAAGAAAGCACAAACTTTGTCACCTTATGAAATTACTCAAAGTAAGTTCCATGTTTGCACCTTAAAATTCGTAGTTACAAAACTGAACCAAAGGATCACAATGTTATAATATGTAACAACCGTTTCAGCTCTTGACGCTAAAACTTGCATGTTGTTATTAAACACACATTGCTTTGAGTTGTGGTCGTAGCATTAAGAACAACTTGGTCGCTAAAGCCACATCTAAATCATCTTTCATTCTACTAGCTGAAACTATGGACATTGGCGTTGCTGAATCATTACAATACAACTTTAGTACAATCAAAGCAGCAACTAATGACTTTTCCGAAGACAATAAGCTCGGACGAGGTGGATTTGGAGTAGTTTACAAGGTATGGACAAATCAATATTGGTCATTGTGTTAAAATTTAGAATCTTGATATTAGTTAAACAATAATACATGATAGCTATCATATGATATTTAGGGTACCCTTATAGACGGGAATGAAATAGCAGTAAAGAGGCTAGCAAGGAATTCAAAGCAAGCTGATACAGAATTCAAGAATGAAGTTATGCTAGTTTTGAAGCTTCAACATCGTAATTTGGTTAAGCTCCTTGGTTTCAGCATAGAAGGAAAGGAACGACTTCTTATTTATGAGTTCTTGCCAAACGCAAGTCTTGATCAGTTTATATTTGGTAAATTTTAAAGTGGAAGCACTTTTTCAAACCCGTACATTGATGTGTCAAGAAAATCATAATTAAACATTACACATATTCTTAGGTTGGATATATATTTTAGCTACAATTGGGCAATTTCGTAACCAAATGCCACCAACCCTATTTATTGGTTTACATATTGTAGCTTCTTAAGAAAAAAAACTCTTTTTCATGATATCATTACAAATAGTGTCATAAAAGATATTAACACTTCAGGAAGATGACAACTTAATGATTTACAAACATTTCATTTTTCAACCCTCATAGAAATGTTGTTTTGTTGCAGTGAATATAGTCACTAATCCCAATTTCTGATGTTGTTTGTAGATCCAACTAAACGTAAACTTCTTGATTGAAATTCGCTACAATATCATCAAAGGAATTGCCAAGGGATTACTATACCTTCATGAAGATTCCCGTCTAAGGATAATTCATCATGACATGAAGGCTAGTAATGTTCTGCTAGATGCAGAATTGAACCCTAAAATTGCTGACTTTGGTATGGCAAGATTGTTTAAACCCGAGGAAACTCAAAAATACACAAGTCGAATTGTTGGAACATAGTAAGTCTTCTTTTAGATAAAATTAGTAAAGTCACTGCTAGCATTTTAAATATAATCCTTAAACAATGCCAATGGATCGGGTATAAGATGATCTTTGCTACACATAACCTATCGGGTTCGTGGTATACCCGCGGTACATGGTATACTCATTTATCGTCTTATATGGTTAAAAATTACTGAGTACGATGCCCTAACAAAATTCTATCTTAAACTTACTACAAAAAACTATTTTAGGTATAAGATATTAAATTACACATCCGTTTGTTTTGTAAATTTTAAAACTTCAAATTTATATAAACTTCAACGTATCTTTTACTATATGTTTTACCTATACCCTATTCACCCAAACCGAATATTCCAGGTGACCTGATGGCTGCAGGTTATTTTGCCATCACCTAGTTAACTCTAATATAAGGTCTAGGTGCCATTACTAAAAAAATTACTCATTACCTTTTCTTTTTACCAATTGTTTATTATTATTATAGTTGTTGATGCTGCTGCAAATACTAACCTTTTCTCATTATATGCACTCTTATAGTGGTTACATGGCACCTGAATATGTCATACATGGTCATTTCTCATTGAAGTCAGACGTCTTTAGCTTTGGAGTGTTAGTACTAGAGATCATAACGGGTCAAGAGATAAATCGTTTTCAGAACAGAGAGAATTTAAAAGATCTTCTTAGCTTTGTAAGTATCCATGATTTCCCCAAGCCTAAAAAACATATATTATTTGTGTGGATGCATCCCTTCTAGTATTTTTATGTATGTATTCCTAAAACAACGTTAATATAACTTAGGCATGGGAAAGCTGGAGAAATGGGACGGCATTAGATATCATAGACCCCACATTAAAGACGGAATCCACTTTATCACATGACATCATTAGAAGTATACACATTGGGTTATTATGTGTTCAAGAAAGCGTCATTATAGGCCAACTATGGCTTCAGTTGTTCTTATGCTCCATAGTCATTCTTTCATGCTTCCCGTACCATCGAAACCTCCATTTTTCGGTTCTTCAACAGGGACAGGTACAGAAAATTCTAATCTATCAAAGTCTACAAACGAAGTTTCGGTATCTGATATCATTCCTAGATAAGTAAGTATAAAGTACATATTTTTTTCCTTCTATGAAACTTTTTGATATTGTTTATAGATATCTCTACTTTTTGACATGTTCACTAATGAGAATCACAACTGTATCAATTATAATTATGGTGTGTTTGGTTGATATGTTAGTAACATTAATACAAACATTATGTTATAGTTGAGGAATGGAACATTTTGTTTCCGATTGCAAAATGGACATTTGTGATGATTTTGGCCGTCTAAATAGCCAGTTTGTATCAATGTGTTAAATTGTAGCAAGTAGATTAATGAAGAAATTTTCACGCTCATCTAAGTAAGGTGAAAGTTTAAAGATTTATACGTGTGAAATAATAATTTGTAATAACACATTAGATGCATCTTTATATGGTTACGTGTAAGTTTTCCAGCTATATTCTTTAACATGGTTTAATGGTGCATAAATTTTATGCCCATTTGCAAAAAAAAATATATATACTAACATAATATAACACACTATAAAAATAGATGGTTCTGTGATTCTATCATAGAAGATTCAACATATTTGAATCACTAAGGCATTAACCTCGTTATCTCTTCTCAATATCTTCTGTATTATATGAAATACTCATAGAAACCTTCATTTGGGTCTTTCTTGGCCCCAACCCCTCTCATGACGCCTGACTTATTTACTTGTGCAACCCATGATTCGCTCCACTTAGGTTTTAATGAAAAACAAACACATTCAAACAATTAGGAGATTAGGTTTAATGTGCACATGTAAGTTTGTTTGGAACTCGTGTTTAAATATCTAATATATGGCACGTTAAGTATATGTGCAAACATAGAAATACACACTCCCGGTTAGGTGTACGACAAAAAGGCCGATACAACCCCACTCAACTATTAGTTCAAGTAGAAAAGCGTAAATAATTGATGACGTGTATTGAAGCACTTTATCGAAACCTTTATGTGTAACCAACAACAATCCCTCAAGCTCATGAAATTAAGACGCTAGAGCGGGGATGATACTAGGATTTCTTTTACTATTACATCATTTTACTTCATGAGCCGCGTTGGTCCTTTCTTTTTCATGTGTTCCATGATTGATAAACAACAATGCATAATGGTTTATCTGGTTTCTAATTATCAAATGATTCTCGTTTAAACTCCTGTTATGAGTTTGGTCACCTTAAGTTTATAGAGACCAAGATGAAAAGGAATTGATGTTAGAGAATTAAAAAAAAAAAAGTATTTGGAAACAGTATTTGTGGCTCTAGCTTGCAAGAATGGTGATAGGAAGCCATATGTACAATGATACAATGTTTTAGGCAGAAAAGTGGAAAGGGAGTTACATGTTGGATGCGTTTGTGGCTCACGTTTCATGTTCGAAAGCTAAACGATGCATCTCTAGTAGTCTGTGGAGATTAATTAATAACAAGACTGATAACTAGCCACATGTACAAACATATGCCACCACCATCACCACTAAGATGCATATTCTCCATAATTTTATTTATTTAGCGTGCATATAAAAAATGGAGGGAATAGTGTTAGGCAGCATCGGTTTACTGGTCCTTTCAAATTATGATTTTATCCCAGTTTAAAATTACGATTTCATTCCCAGTTTAAAATCATGATTTTGTCTCCAATTGAAAATAAAACTATGGTTTTGCCCTCAGCTAAAAATTATAATTTTGCCCTCAGTTCAAAATTACGATTTTGCACTTAGCATAAAATAAAATTATAGTTTTGTCCTCAACTCAAAATTATGATTTTCCCCCATTTCAAAATTACGATTTTGCCCCCAGTTAAAAATTATAGTCTTGTCATCGTTTTAGTTTTTTTTTATATTTTATTTTTTTTGCAAAACAATGATAGTGTTTTATTTTACTTGGTTGACTCAATATAGGTTTTTTTTTATGCCAAGTAGTTGGCTATCTGAAGAGTAGGTTAGGTTTTTATTTATTTCTTTTCTATGTTTTTTTTTTAAATTTAATAAAAATTTTTAAAGAAAAAAATGTAAAAAGATCAAAATGTACTCATATGAGAGGCACATGGTCAGACTTAATACTAAAATTTAATTGGGTTAGCGCTAAAATCACTACTACAACTATCTTAATGTCACACCCCAACCGATTGCGGAAACATCAGAGTGAGACAAACGAGATTGCTCGAGACTTCATAACGCTAATAAGTGGAAGGTATTTAAATAACAAAATTCCATTTTATTGCTAATATCGAGTACATTGTTTGAAAAGGAAATTACAACAAGTTTGGATCAAAATAAGATACAACAAGTATTAAAGTTTAAGGTGCGTTTCTAGGCATCCTACTAGGTTTCGTGCATCATCATCGTCAAAATCCTGCAAATACGTTTTAAAGTATAGGTTAATACAAAGTATTGGCAAGTATACAAGTTTGAGTACTAGTATATATGTAAAGAAGGTTCGAACAATCCACATGACAAAAATAGTTAACTAGATTAATGTACCAAAGCATGTAATTATACAAGTCAAGCCAAATTTTACAGCAAGCGTAATCTTATCGTCGCAACGATAAGACTGTAATGAATTAATGACTTAACATGACCTCAAGAATACGGGTGGTGCGTTACTCCTATAGCGCTATACATGTTAATGGGAGGCTTTAAACAAAGTTAATGACAGGTAAATCACATAAGAATGTTCCAAGAATACAAATCAAGTATCACGTATTTAAGCATGTACGATTGGATTGTTTGTGTTTGCATAAAGTATAAGTGATTGCGTGTGTTTAATAGTATAACGTGTTGCACCTAAAAGTGTAAAAGCAAAAGGGGTCATGTATACTCACAATTTTGAAAAGCTTTCTGATTATCCGTGAGTGACGAGTTGTTTGAGAATGGGGAATCAAGGGTATAAGGTCATTCGGGGTTTTGTAGAGTGTTTGAATTCGGAATCTAGAATTTAAGTACAAAAAGTAAGTACACACAAAGTAATTATCTAGTCTTAAAACACTCGTTTTTGACACTATATATCCCGTATGGTTGTTGTGATTTCATGGGTTAAGTGCCCATTAGAATCGTAATGAGAGGTTCAAGTCTTAGAAATATAACCTATTACCATGACAAGTAACCATGTCGATTATCATCAAGGGTTTGGTTATGTGTGTGTATATATATATATATATAGTTTATATAATAATCCTAAGCTAAGTCCATCAAGAGTATCATATGTTGCCATGTAAGTCAAGCATAGAGGATATACCTCATTGTATGATTCACCAATACACAAATTATCACAAGGATGATTCGATGGTCATGAATGAAAAGGAAATGTATAACTTCTTACTATATCAAGTAGCCAAGTAAGCTTTAACCCGGGTGAGTCATTCCCGACATGGAAAGAGTTAACGAAGTGTCGGAGGCTAGATGGGGTTAAGTTACTTTAAGTCTAGCAAACTACTTAAGATAGCAAGGTAAAAACATCAACTGAGGTGTTTATACCTCTAAACCCATAAGGATCTATTCCTAACAAGTCTCTCAATCTTAGATAAGCTCAAGAACATGTAGGCACAAGATTGAAACAAGTTTTAATCAAGAAAAGCAAGATACAAAACTAAAATTGAAAGCATAATTTTTATCCTTCTTTAGACCTCAAATGTGGTGAGGTTTCACCTTAGTTTGCCTAGGCAAGCTTGTGAAAACCTTCCTAGAGGTTATCCAAGTAGAAAGAAAGAAGAAAACATAAGAGAATAAGAAGAAAAATGAGCTAAAACTCACTTAGAATGGTTGCAACTTTCTGCTACGTCTTAGTAATTAGAAAGTAACCAAGAATATTTGAGAGTGATTTACATGTTTGGAAAGTGTTTAGGAGTGTATGGAGGCTCCCATTTATAATGGGGGAATTAGGGTTTAGGTAATTAATGAAGTTGGTGGTGGTTGGGAGTTGGAAAAAGGGAAAGAAGCCAAAATTCGCGTATTTTAAAAGATTCTGCCAGACCTGGTCATTTTGCACGGCCGTGCAGATCATGTGCATGGTCGTGCGGATCACGGATCGCTGAGTGGAGCACATCTGGTGCGCGGTCATGCGGATTGCAGTGTGTGTGGCCGTGCACTACCTGCAGAATTTACTAAACGTTCTAGAATTTGCAGTTTGACTCCTAGAGTTTGATAATTTCATTATTTTATGTTAGAAACTTATAATTAAGCATGTTTTTAGGTATTCCAAGTGTATCAAAGTAACATATGAGTATAAAGCACGTATAATTGATAATTTCAAGTATTTAAAGTGTCGGTTTTTTTGCGTATAAACATGTATTCGAGATTGTAGCGTATAATGTAACATTCGTCAAAAAACGGGTTTCACAACCCGCTTCGTTTTATAATCAAATATTCAGTTATAAGTTTGTTGCATATTTATTGTTCAGATTATTTTAAATAATGCATAATTAATAAATATTTTAGAATTTAAAAACCATAATAAATAAATAATAATAATAAGAAAATAATAAATAAAACAGGGTAGCCGGGTCTCGAACTCGGGTCTCCCGCGAAGACACACACTCACCACACCACTCCGCCACACACATCATTTGTGTTAAATACTGAAACAAATAACACTTATAGTAAAAACCGAAAGTCAAAACCTGTAAATCAGCGCGCCCAGAACTCGCAATCGCCGGAAAAACCGAAACTCCGCAAATGTGGCTATTTTCCTTTGACTAAAACGCATAAACTGATTTCGACATCAGTTATAACCGTTGCCTAGCACTCAATTTCAGTCAAAACCGTTTGAAATCATTGACCGTGAATCTTGACCCCTAATTCGAACCCAATCGGCCGTCCCCCTTATAAATACCCACTCCAACTCCTTGTAAACATTTCGCTCAGAACCGCACTCTCTTTCAGAAGCTTTATTCCTTCCAAAGCACGTCGCCGGAGATTTTCGCACTCACCGGAATATCGCCGGAATCACTTATCAGAAAACCGCAGTTGTTCTTCAGACGGTATAATTGTCTAAACCTCCTTACTATCTCTTGATTGATGATTTAATTGCTCAAATCAATAATCAAAACTGTTAAATCAGTTCATTCAGCCGGAAATCGCAAATCAGGGTCGACGAAACTTGCCGGAAATCTGAAGAAAACTCTCTATTTCGGTATATCATATTACTTAATCTTTATTTTTCTATTCTATTTCAATCGAGTATAAGTTTGTTGGTCGATTAAGCAAAACAGTCGGGTTCACTGTTCTGTGTTTTTCTTAGCGAAGAAGACGAAGCCTAAGTTGTATATTAATGTAATTAAAATCGGGTATTTAACCGGGTTAGACACACAGTCCAGCGGTGGACTGTGTGCAAATATAAAACACACGTCCAGGGTTCGAATCACGCATGTTTCCGACTTTCTGAAATAAAACCAACATTTTTAAAACCTATTCAGATCAATTCACAGTATATATATAAGAGGAATATAATCCAGTAGTTAAGCAGATTAGACACACAGCCCAACTGGTTGGGCTGTGTGCACTCGAACCGAAGGTTCCGAGTTCGATTCCGGGTTTCTGTAACCGGTTCGGCCATATTAAATCATTTTTAATAAAAACTAAATAAGGTTAAAGTTAGTTAGTATATATATATAATTAAAACAGAGAATATTTCGGGTTAGACACGTAGCTCAGTTGGTAGAGTTGCGTGCACGTATACGAGAGGTCCCGAGTTCGAACCTCACTCGCCGCCTGAAATACATGCTGTCTGACCGGCCAGACCCGGTCAAACCTGACAAAGTCAACCCATTTTTATTTATTTTTGTTTCTTTTTATTTATTTATTAAATTGAAAAATTATTTAAAAATACTTAAAAATAAGGTTTTTAAAGTTAAAAATTTGCATTAAACTCACAAAAATAAATCTAAAAATCTCATTAAAGAGCACTAATTAAAAATAATAATCTCAAATAAAATTTATTTATTTAATCGAATCATGTCGTTATTATTTAGGTTAGTTTTCCCTCGTCGGTTGAATCATAATATTCGTGCGCATTCATCGTCATCAAGAAACGCATCCACTGTGAGTGAATCTCTACCAATTCCCCGTTTAATCATGTTTTGGAGTGTATCATGTGTCGTACTATTCTTTTATTTTATTTAAACACTTGTGCATACATCATATCCGTGATCAAATGTGTATTGATTGTTGTGTGAATTATATGTAGATTAAATTTATCATTTCAGTGCACGCATTTCATTAGGCCCATCAGTTCCCCGTGGGATACGGGTTGAGCATCAGGAGCCTCATTAGATCGGCTCCGTTTGATTGAGCCTTGATCTCAAATACATCATCATTCATGTCATATACTCATCCAAAGTGGTTTGTGATTGTTTATATATATATGTTTGCTCACATATGATTAATGCACGACTTTTCTTTAATAAATAAAACAAGAAATTAGTCAAAATGATTTATCAAGATTCACTCCCCAACTTTTGTTGACCCAAAATCTCCCCCGTTTTTACACGTGATACAGGTGATCCAGCCGAGACAGGAAACACTTAGGATGGCCTAGAAGAATAAACAAGCTTATGCTTTGGAATAAATTTATAGTTTCATTTTCCTTTGTAATTGTATGAATTTTGTTTTTGGATATTTAAGTTTGTAATTTGAATTTAATAAATATGAAACATCTTAGTAAATATCATGAGCTTTGGTGATAACCCAATTATGTCCCGACTTTTATTCCGCTGCGGGTCGGGGTGTGACATATAACACAAGTATGTAGCATGTATAAGTATAAAAATAAATTCCATTATGATTAACGCCTCAAATTGTGATAACGGAGATGGAGTACGATTGTAAGGTTTCTAAAAATAGAATGCGAATATGAACTTTCTAAAAATAGGAATACGGAATACAAGGCGTTACAGTCTCCCATACCTTAGGAAATTTCATCCCGAAATTTATTCAAGAGGAAGACTTTGAAAAGGGCATTTTGGTTTTTGATATAAGTGATAACCGTTTAAAATGTTTTGGTCGGGATTAGGAGTTTGAAGTTTAAAGCCTGCTTGGTGTTTATGTATAAGCGTGTTGAAAAAGCATGATCCCAAACTAATTGGTTTGTGGTTGATTGAACTTACACAGGCAATTTTGAAGGATAAAAAGGTAGGCTTGTAAAAGTAATTCGTTTGAATGAGGTGTTTTGAGACCTCAATTGTAAATATGTATAAGAATGAGTAAAACGTGTATGTGTGGGTATAGGGAAGGCGAGTTTGACCAAGTTTGAATAATTCGATGGGAGAAGTATTTTTTTTTTAAAAAGAGTGCGAACCTAAGAAGAAAAGTATTTGTGCAAATAAGGATGTGTTTTGATGCAATGTACGGCCCGTACCATAGATTGTAAGAAAGTTCTATTGGTTCTAAGGTGTATTAGTAAAATTGCATGTTGTAGAAAAATGTTCTTTGGTGAGAAGTTATGATGGTAAATATTTATGGTTTCGAGGGTTTTGGCGGTAATAGGCCTACCAGTTGAAGTTTACAAAATAAGGAATGGAGAATAGTTTTAAAAGTAGAGAAGTATTTCAAGGGATTGAACATTTAGGCAGATTTATTGTAAATAAGGTTTGGATAAAATGTCAAAGGAATAATTGGGAATAATCATGGTGTGAGAGTGCACGAGTGATTCGGTAGATAAATGTAAGGGTAGGAATGGTATGACTATCGGATACAATGCGAATGGGAAGTGTTGAGAAATGCTAGTGATGGTTGTAGCCGTTGTGGCTAGTGAATTTTTGAGGATGAGGTTTTGTCATGGATAATCGGGTATCGTGTGTTTCGCCGTGCATTTGTGAGTGACTAAAGTTTGTTTAATTGCGTTTAAAATAAGGTTCGGGTAAACACCGAATTTCTCATGGCACGTTTTACGAAAGTTTGATAACATAGTTGGGACACTTATATATAGGAAGTACCAGCGGCGTATCCACCATGTTCACACCATTTTACATCTGTTTCGCTATTCGGTGTCATGTTACGTTCCGTGTTACAATACACAGTAGAACCCGCTATGGTTTTCATACGCCTACCAATATAATCCCGTGTGCACCTGTGATTATACTGGTTATTCGCATGATCTGCATAGTTTGTACTAGTAGTGCACGAGTCAAGGTATTTAGTAACCTTAAAAGTGAGAATGTGCGCGTGTGATATAGTATGATAATTAAACATGAAAGCATGATTATGTTTAAGTATGCATGTGACAAACGTAAGCGAACCGCTTGGGTTATGCTCACGTAGCCGTTGTGGCTAGTGAATTTTTGAGGATGAGGTTTTGTCATGGATAATCGGGTATCGTGCGTTTTGCCGTGCATTTGTGAGTGACTAAAGTTTGTTTAATTGCGTTTAAAATAAGGTTCGGGTAAACACCGAATTTCTCATGGCACGTTTTACGAAAGTTTGATAACATAGTTGGGACACTTATATATAGGAAGTACCAGCGGCGTATCCACCATGTTCACACCATTTTACATCTGTTTCGCTATTCGGTGTCATGTTACGTTCCGTGTTACAATACACAGTAGAACCCGCTATGGTTTTCATACGCCTACCAATATAATCCCGTGTATGATAATATGTGCGAGATTGTCATGAAATATCAACTAAAACGTGTACGATGATATGCATTGTGTAGTTGCTTAGGCAAATCATTGAGTTTATTGAATCAAAATAGATTTGAATTTGTCGAAAGTGGAGGATCAGGTTTGTGAATGTCAAGAGAATATAAAGTATCCATTCGTTATGCGGGATGTGTTTGTAAGAAGAAAATGCTACTTTTGTTTCATAAGACGGATTTATTATGACGTAGATTGTTTGCTCCTATGAAGTTCCCTTGCATGTGTTGGATTAAAGTTATCCATTCGTTATTAGGCTGGATGTGTTTTGTGAAATAAATTTGCAAAAAGGATTATAGTAGTGAATTTCATTGTGTTGTCATGAGGTTGTTACATGTTATATTGTATTGGATGGTTTGGGAACATTGTGGTAAGTTGATTTGGAGGTAGTTTGATGGTAAAGTGTTAGTTCCGATAACTCTTTATAGTCGTTCTTGTGTTCGCAAATGGTGTTGGGTGGATATTGGAGAATCCTTAGTATGGTTCGATGAGTTCTTGGGCTGTGAGGTGTAGACGAGGGTTGTAAGAGTTTCATCCTGTCAAGTATTGATGATTTTACTGGTAGGAGTGATAATTCTAGGTTTAGGATCTACTATTGGAGATATCGAAGTCTTGAGGGTTGTATCGATAGGCATTTGCATTTGTTGGTTTAGGTTGATCTGATGAACTAAGATAAGTGGTTTTACCAGCTAAGCGAGGTTAACGAAACGACATCTATAAGATATTTATACGTATGTGGGAGGAAGTTTCGTTTGGTTCCCTATTGGGAACGAAATGTCTTTAGTATAATAGTATAATGTGAGCGTGTTTCAGTGATTGGGCAAAATATGAAAATCCTGGGCAAGAGGTTCATCAGACCCACTAGGTTGGTTAGTAGCATTTCGTAAGATTTTGAAAATCGATTAAGAAAATATTAAAACATTACTTGGAATTTCACGTATGTAATTTACTTAAGTAATTCGCAGGGTAAGGAACATGTTTGATAAAAGTAATAAAGTTCGAGATTTATGCATAAATGAGAAAATGTGGCATAATAGTAAAAGGTTTAAGCATAGGTTTTAAATCGAGTGGTTGACATGAAAGTGATCGAGTTGTGATTCAATCTCTCTTTGAGATGTGGATATTACTCCTACCTCAAGGATGAGATTTCTTCGCAAAATGGGAACTGGTAGCGATCACCGAGGTAAGGAAATTTTTCCTAACTGGTTGGTGAAGTCGTTGTAAGAAGGAAAGGAGTGGAGCTAATTGTCAAGGTAAGGGAATCACACCTATCTTGATGATATGCCCCCGTTTTTGGGAATGTGCATTGTGTATTCCTTGTTGGTGAGGGTTTTTTTTTTTTTTTTTTGCAATCATGTATATGAATAACGTATAGGCATATGAAAAGATTTAGTATGGCGTGTGTGTAACCATCGTGAAAATAGTTTAAATTTTGAAAAGGAAAAGTTTGGATCGTGTTAAGTATAAAATTGATATTAGTAAAATGGGGGATTTGATTAAAACTTGAATTGTTCCGAAATGGGACTTTGACTAAACCAAAGTGGTCGAAATTTCTTTTGAGTTTGCTTTGGCCTAATAGGTGGAATGCTCTCGCCGAAATTTCTATTAACGGTATTCACCCTTCCAGTTACTACATGCCCCTAGTCAATCGAGAGTTCGAGACTTTGGCGAGATTGAAAATTGAGGAGTGGGACTAGTTACCAAGATGCGGGTATCACCCCTAACCGATTAACGTCGTTCCCTAAGCGTGGTTGATACTTACCAAACGAGACAAGGAACCAAATCCGACTCGTTGGTTAGGGTCCACTAGAATGGGCTAGTGATATTTCCATCAAGGTAAGGATGTCACTCCTAAGTTAATGTAAAAATTTCGTGAAAATTGGGAACATGGATTGAGTGTCTCTCATCAAAGTGTGGGTTTCACGCCGATTTTGGTGAATTAGTCTCGTTTGTATAATATGAGTGTGTTCGTGTTTTCTCATAATCATGTAAAGTTTCCTTAGAGAGGACATATGTTTTGAAATAGGGAAAATAAACATGAGCACATAAGAGATGTTTCAAGAATTTAGCACATAAAGAGAGTATAGTCGAGTATGGTGCTTAACTAGACTAGGTCAAAAGCATGGCAATTTTCCTAATTCACTATAGTTATGGCTCTGATATTAATCTGTCACACCCCAACCGATGGCGGAAACATCGGAGTGAGACGAACGAGATTGCTCGAGACTTCATAACGCTAATAAGTGTCAAGTATTTAAATAAGAAAAAATTCATTTTATTGCTAATATCGAGTACATTGTTTGAAAATGAAATTACAACAAATTTGGATCAAAATAAGATACAACAAGTACTAAAGTTTAAGGTGCGTTTCTAGGCATCCTACTAAGTTTCGTGCATCATTATCGTCAAAATCTTGCAAAAACGTTTTAAAGTATAGTTCAATACAAAGTATTGGCGAGCATACAAGTTTGAGTACTAGCATATACGTAAAGAAGGTTGAACAATCCACATGACAAAAATAGTTAACTAGATTAATGTACCAAGGCATGCAATTATACAAGTCAAGCCAAATTTTACTGCAAGCGTAATCTTATCGTCGCAACGATAAGACCGCAATGAATGAATGACTTAACATGACCTCAAGAATACGGGGGGTGCGTTACCCCTATAGCGCTATACATGTTAAGGGGAGGCTTTAAACAAAGTTAATGACAGGTAAATCACATAAGAATGTTCCAAGAATACAAATCAAGTATCACGTATTTAAGCATGTACGATTGGATTGTTTGTATTTGCATAAAGTATAAGTGATTGCGTGTGTTTAATAGTATAACGTATTGCACCCAAAAGTGTAAAAGAAAAAGGGGTCACGTATACTCACAATTTTGCAAAGCTTTCCGATTATCCGTGAGTGACGAGTTGTTTGAGAATGGGGAATCGAGGGTATAAGGTCATTCGGGGTTTTGTAGAGTGGTTGAATTCGGAATCTAGAATTTAAGTACAAAAAGTATGTACACACAAAGTAATTATCTAGTCTTAAAACACTCGTTTTTGACACTATATATCCCGTATGGGTTGTTGTGATTTCATGGGTTAAGTGCCCATTAGAATCATAATGAGAGGTTCAAGTCTTAGAAATATAACCTATTAAAATGACAAGTAACCATGTCGATTATCATCAAGGGTTTGGTTATGTGTGTATATATATATATATATATGTATGTATATATATATATATGTATGTATATATATATATATATATGTATATATATATATAGTTTATATAATAATCCTAAGCTAAGTCCATCAAGAGTATCATAGATTGCCATGTAAGTCAAGCATAGAGGATTAACCTCATTGTATGATTCACCAATACAAAAATAATCACAAGGATGATTCGGATGGTCACGAATGAATAGGAAATGTGTAACTTCTTACTATATCAAGTAGCCAAGTAAGCTTTAACCCGGGTGAGTCATTCCCAACATGGAAAGAATTAACTAAGTGTCGAAGGCTAGACGGGGTTAAGTTACTTAAGTCTAGCAAACTACTTGAGATAGCAAGGTAAAAACATCAACTGAGGTGGTGGAATGAAGTTAGGATAGCCAAGGCATCCAAGTATTCACACCTATACCAAAACACAAGTATCAACTTCATGGCTAGCTCGGATGGTTTCATCACTTGTGGGTTGCATAAACCCTTGCAAAAACCGAAAGTTTAGAGGTGTTTGTACCTCTTAAACCCATAAGGATCTATTCTTAACAAGTCTCTTAACCTTAGATAAGCTCAAGAACATGTAGGCACAAGATTGAAAAAAAGTTTTAATCAAGAAAAGAAAGATACAAAAGTATAATTGAAAGTAGAATTTTAATCCTATTTTGGACCTCAAATGTGGTGAGGTTTCACCTTAGTTTGCCTAAGCAAGCTTGTGAAAACCTTCCTAGAGGTTATCAAAGTAGAAAGAAAGAAGAAAACATAAGAGAATAAGAAGAAAAGTGAGCTAAAACTCACTTAGAATGGTTGCAACTTTCTGCTACGTCTTAGTAATTAGAGAGTAACCAAGAAGATTTGAGAGTGATTTGAGTGTTTGGAAAGTGTTTAGGAGTGTATGGAGGCTCCCATTTATAATGGGGGAATTAGGGTTTAGGTAATTAATGAAGTTGGTGGTGGTTGGGAGTTGGAAAAAGGGAAAGAAGCCAAAATTCGCGTATTTTAAAAGATTTTGTTAGACCTGGTCAATTTGCATGGTCGTGCGGATCATGTGCACGGTCGTGCGGATCGCGGATCGCAGGGTGGTGCATATCAGGTGCACGGTCATGCGGATCGCAGTGTGCATGTACGTGCGCCTCAGTTGCATGGTGATGCACTACCTGCAGAATTTACTAAACTTTCTAGAATTTGCAGTTTGACCCCTAGAGTTTGATAATTCCATTATTTTATGCTAGAAATTCATAATTAAGCATGTTTTTAGGTATTCCAAGTGTATCAAAGTAACGTACGAGTATAAAGCACGTATAATTGATAATTTCAAGTATTTCAAGTGTCGTCTTTTTGCGCATAAACACGTATTCAAGATTGTAGCGTATACCACAAGTATGTAACATGTATAAGTATAAAAATAAATTCCATTATGATAAAAATCTGAAATTGTGATAACGTAGATGGAGTACGATTATAAGGTCTCTAAAAATAGAATGTGAATATGAACTTTATAAAAATAGGAATAGGGAATACAATTTATAAACTATATACCAACAAACACCACTTATTCCTTATCAAATGTTATACACTTTGAGCTTTGAAGTGGTACTTTTGACAAGTTACTAGAGACATTTGAATAATTAAATTTAAAACAACTTAATATTTCACTAACTTTAAAAAAAATGTTATGTTTTGCACAAAAAATTTCTTTTCAATTTTATTAATTTGGGATATGTTAACTGTATTTCACTTTTTTTAGCCACATGTACAAACATATGCCACTACCATCACCACTTATATATGTACTTATCCATATATTTGATACAAACATATGCCACAACTTTTAAGTTTTACCACATATATATCACATATTGTGGAGGTAGGATCCGGCTCAGCTATTTCGGGTCTGGCAACCAATCATTAAATGCAAAGAGATATAACAAATGATAGAATATTCATTAGCGAATATGAGATTTGTACGATCTCCGACAAAGCAGGAGATATCACATAACCGACTCTCCGAGTTCATAGGAAACCCTAGTTCACCCATATGTATAAATAGAAGATGTGTATGTAAAGGTAAGCACACAATTCTCTTCATAAACACCTTATTACTCCCATACATAAATTCTTATTCTCACGCTGGAGGGTGGTTACAGGAATAACCCCATTCCTGTAATGAGTCCTAACGGTGTTTTGTTTTGTAGAGTGGAAGTCGAACCACTTCTGTTTGGACTAACTGTGGAAGGACGTATCTTAGGTGACGTTTCTACATTGGCACCATCCGTGGGACCTGCAATGGTGAGCACCGTTCCGACTCCCACCAGTGGAGGAAATATGACATCAACAAATGCGGCTACAACGGTCTCGTCCCCGACTATAACTAGATCTTTGGTGGTGGAATTCGATGCAGAGATGCCTCTGGGGTACGAAAGAAGATGTCCCAATACAAATATCGCCGGGTCAGGACCCTCCACTACCATTGCGGGGTCGGTGTCATCCTCGGCCTTGTGAACAGCAACCACTACCCCGTCCCTGTATAGGAGGTATTCCAAAACACAAGTTGATCGGTGTTTACACTGGGCTTGGCCCCACGTGGTTACTATTACCCACCAATTCAACCTATTTATACTACGGCTGTGGGAACAGCCGCACAGTATTTTTTACCAACGGATGATTTCACGTTTCCGCCATTGTACTCAGCGGCACTAACCGCGACAGTATCCATGCCACCCCATCAACCGGTAATCATGCCAAGGGCGGTGTTGAACACACCAATCACCCTGGGAAACCAGGCCTACATTCCGTCGTATTATTAAATGCCGCCATATGGGTATGTTCCTCCCAGATGTATGGGTTTCGTAGTCTGTATGAAGGCACTCAAACAGTCCAGTGGGGGTTTCAATACCCACAACCCCCCACAATGGCAGGGAGGATCTAATTCGTGCTTCATGACTAATCAAACAGCCCTAACATCCTTTTCTTGGGAAAACTGCGCCATCTCCTTTAACGGTGATCCTGCGGTCTACCCAAGGACCACCTGTTGTCATACCGATGGATAAAGAAGAAGAAGAAGAGTTGACCAAACCTTATAAACCAACAGAGGTTACATTCAGCTCAATGCCTTTGTGGTGTAAAATGTTTGTCCAAGCTCTGGTGGGGGCAGCCCGAGTCTGGTGGGATAGCCTCCCGACTAGAGGAATTGATAGTTTTGAGGAGCTCACAACGAAGTTTTCGCAACAGTTTAGCCAACAGCGGAGGCATACTAAAGACCGGATTGATGTATTACATATACACCGGCGAGACAATGAGACAGTAGAAAATTTCTTGGCAAGATTCAATAAAGAAAACATAGCTATTCCTGGTCTGACCCAGGATCTAGCATGCGGGGCTTTTCTACAAGGGGTAAATGACGATGAGCTTCTAAGGAAGTTACATGATAGGAATGAGGTCCTGGACACCATCGAGGAAATTATGAAGATCACCAAGGTTTATGTACGGTAAGAAATCAACCATAGCCAGTCACGCGACGAATAAGAAGAAAGAAGTTTATAGGTCTGACGATACAGATAGACGCGGAGGGAAGATCAAGAGCCAAAGCGGGATATTTTCAAAAGGAAGTAACATAGAATCTCATGGAAGATATGATAGACCTCGTAGCACAACATCAAGGGCTGACTATTCCTCGGGGGGAGCAAGGTCAAACTTTCCGGCTTTAAGTAAAACCCCCGTGGAAATACTTGCGTCGGAAAACCTCAATCTTAATCCTCCCAAGCCTTTGAAAGATTCACCCGGGAAAGACTCATCCAAATATTGTGAATATCACAAGAGACACAATCATGACACCGATGATTGCTACCAGTTAAAGTAGCAGATCGAGGATTACGTTAGGTCAGGGAAGTTGGCACATTTGGTCATAGACATCAAGAAGTCCCCATGCCGGTAAAAGAGGAAGATGGCAAAGTGGGCAGAAAGCAGCGTGACATGAACATGGTATACGTGTAAGACATCCGAGGAACTAAGTGTGGTATTGAAATCCTTGAACCATTGATGCTGGTTGACATGCAGGTCGGTTCTCGACAGTGGGATACCCATCTTAGCGTTGACCCCTTATAATCACTACAGCGGTCGGCGATTATAACATGAGAAGAATCCTGCTAGATACAAGGAGTGAAGAGGATATTATAAATGAACACTGTTATAACAGGATGCAAAAAGAAGACTAGGCCCTCCTCAAACCTATACACGCCCCCATCAGAGGTTTTAAAGGAGAAAAAGTAGATTCAATAGGGGCAAATTACTTTCCCAATTACCTTTGGGAAAGCACAATATGAGAGAACACTTGTCATCCCTTTCCTGGTGGTCAGAGCTGAATCCCATTACAACATTATTATAAGGCGTTATACATTGAGAAAGTTGGATGCAATCACTTCTATAGCACGGGGTTCATGAAGTTCCCAACTCTTAGGGGTGTGGCAACAGTACACCGAGACCATGTTGGTGAGGTCATGAACGCAAAGAGATGCAGACACGATCCGACCGGAGTGACGGGACCTGAAAGATGGGTGCTGAGCACCGAACACCTGGATCAAATGGTCACAATTAGCGATACTCTTTCATAGGAGTGTTCAGAATTCATTTCGAATTCGAAAAATTCGAAATTCATTTTTATTCGATTCGATTAGCAAGCATTCGTTTCGACTAAAAAAATTTGAATTCGAATTCGATTCAATTCGAGTAAAGTAAATCGAATACGAATTTATAATTTCAAATTCGATTCGATTCTAAATTCGAATAAAAATTAAACATTTTTATTTATTATTTTTATATATAATACATATATAACTTTTATTAAGCTATACTATAAATTACTTTCAAAAAATTTTCCATGTATTAAAATTACCCGTTACTAAACCCACTACATGACCCATAACTAAAACCTAAGTAACGAATCTATCAATAGATTTCTAACCCTAAAAATATTAACTGGTAATGTAGAGTGGTTACTCCCGACTTATCGTTTTGAATTTAGAATTATGGTACTTTATTTGTAACTTTTTAATGTGATATCGTGCTTTATGGCTGCTTTAAAATTTATGTTTCATTTTGATAGTTTTACATATTTTTAAAGTATTTAAACTAAATCGAATTTATTGATTTTTAATCGAATACGAATTGGGTTTTTATTCGAATACGAATTAGAATCGAATTCGATAAGTTTTAATCGAATTTAAATCGAATACAAATTCAAGGGAAAATAAAAATTATTCGAATAATTCGATTCGAATAATTTGAAAATTCAATATTCGATTCGATGAACACCCCTACTCTTTCTCTGAAAGTAAATGACAGCCTCAAGACGCTACTCCATAATAACATAAACGTGTTCGCTTTTGAGCATGGCGATATGACAGGTATACCTCGTGATAGAGCAGAACATCGGTTGTCCACATTACCGGGGGTCAAGCCAATTGCCTAGCGAAAGCGCAACGTGGCCCCGGACAGGAAAGAGGCGATAGTAAAGGAGATGCAAAAGTTAACCGTAACAGGGATCTTGCGGGAGACAAATTACCACACCTAGGTAGCAAACCCAGTCATGGTAAAAAAGACTAATGGGACCTGGAGGATGTGCGTGGTCTACAAAGACCTAAACAAGGCTTGTCCTAAGGATTCTTACCCGCTCCTTGAAATTGACTTTAAAGTTAATTCCCTCGTTCATTTCACTTTAAGTGTGTGCTCGACGCTTACAGGGATACCATCAAATCCAGATGGCAGAGGAAGACGAAGAAAAAACAATTTTCCAAGCCGACATCGGAATTTTCTGTTATAGAAAAATGCCTTTCAGATTGAGAAATGGAGGGGCAACTTAACAGAGGCTGATTGATAAGGTGTTTGACAATCAAATTGGGCGAAACTTAGAAGTACATATGGACGATCTGGCGATCAATAGCATGGAAGAAAAAATCATGTTATAAGACATTGAAGAAAGGTTCAGAACATTAAGGGAATACGACATCAAGTTAAACCCCAAGAAATGCTCGTTTGGGGTTGAGGAGTGCAAGTTTTTGGGAGTCATCGTCACACGTGACGGCTTTAAAGCAAACCCGGAGAAATTTAGCTATTACCAACATGCCTTCGCCTCGGACACTCAAAGAGGCCCAGACATTAAACAGAACGTTGGTAGCAATTAACAGGTTCTTGGCCAAACACGCCGAATGATCCCTACCTTTTATAAAAACTTTGAGAGATTGTTTGAACAAAAACAATTTCCGGTGGACGGCGGAGGCAGAGGAGACACTGCAAGAAATGAAGTGTTTCCTGGTACACTTGCCAACCTTGACGGCTCCTAAACCAAATAAGATATTAAATATGTACTTGTCTGCGACCCACTGTGCGGTTAGTGCAGTTCTTATGGTGGAGCGCGGAGGGGTGCAAAGGCCGATATATTATGTCAGTATAGTATTAGCGGATTTGGAAACCCGGTATCCTACACTGGAAAAGCTGGTATTAGCGCTAGTACATGCCTCCCGACGGCTTCGGAGATATTTCCAAGAACAAAAAATCCAAATTCTGACGATTTTTTCGTTATAACAAGTTCGGAACAGACCGGAAATTTCTGGCCGGCTAGCAAAATGGGCAATCGAGTTAGGGGCACTAGACATCGAATACTGTAAAAGAACAACAATCAAAGGTCAGGTGTTGGCAGATTTTATTGCTAAAATCCCAGGGGGAGAACACATCCAGCAAACGGCCACGGACGTCCTGGAAACAAGTACCATGCACGAAACCTGGAAGTTGTACATAGATGGTTCATCAAGTGGAAAAGGGTTGGGGCAGGTCTCATGTTGATTAGCTCGGAAGGGGTTTAGTTAATGTATGCCCTAAAGTTTGACTTCGAATGTTCAAATAACGAATCAGAGTATGAAGTGTTGTTGGCAGGATTATGGATGGCACATGCTATTGGAGCTACTCGGGTCAATGCATACGTATACTCATTGTTGGTAAACAATCAAATCAACAGAACATACGAGGCCCGTGACGAATCAATGGCCAAATATCTGGCTAAATAAAAAAGCCTTATCGCTTTGTTTAACAACGTAAGCTTGACGCATGTCCAAAGAGGAAAGAACCATATTGCCGACGCCCTTAGCAAGTTAGCAACATCATGGATGGAGCAAGAGGTGAAAATAGAAACGCTAACACACCATCAACGGCAGAAGGAGAGGTGTCGACCATGAGCAGCGTAGAGGAATGTTGGATGACACCCCTTGTTAAGTATCTAACAAATGGGGAATTACCAGCATCCAAAAGCACGTCAAGGAAGATACAGGCGAAGTCCTTGCACTACGAATTGCAAGGAGGAACTCTGTACCGAAGATCCTACCTAGGTCCGCTACTGCATTGTGTTTCTCCCCCTAAAGCGGAATACTTGATTAAAGAAATACACGAGGGGGTATGTGGCATCCACGCTGGGCCACGCTCTGTAGTGGCCAAGATAAAAACGCGGCTATTATTGGCCGGGAATGCATGAGGATGCGGTGAAAGAGTTGCGAAAATGCATGAGTTGTCAATGCTATGCACCACAGACCTTCGCCCTAAAACAGTATGATACTAGTAACTGCGGCGTGGCCATTCCAAAAATGGGCCATTGACATTGTGGGACCTTTCCTTCCGGCCCCGGGCAAAGTCAAGTTTCTTATCATCGCAATTGATATCACAAATGGATTGAGGCAAAACCCTTGGCAAAAATTGGGGCGGATAATGTTAAGAAATTTCTATGGGAACACATAGTTTGTCGGTTCGGTCTGCCATTGTACCTGGTTAGTGACAACGGGACTCACTTCGCGGATAAGACAATCCAGGAGTGGTGCAAGGAGCTCGACATCCAGCAGGTGTTCACTTCGGTAGCACACCCAGGGTAATGGCCAGGTAGAAAGGGCCAACAAGAGCTTGCTGGATGGAATTAATGTAAAACCTCATAAAATCATGTCCAATAGTATAGTGACACGTGTTGTATTTTATTTAAGTCTATTAAAGACTAACAGGACTAAAAGCATCAACATGCTCAAACTAAGTCTCTGAGTGATCTTCTGATGTCAACATGCATCAATCGAGCCTCTGAATGACCATTAGTGTCATCATGCATAAATCATAGCCTCTGAGTGACCATTAGTGTCAACATGCTAAAACTTGGCCTCTGAGTGACCGTTGTGTCAACATGCCCAGCCTCTGAGTGACATCGGAGTCAACATCTTATAGCGAGCCTCTAGTGATCTTTTACGAAGTCCTAACTCTCGTATGTTCCATTATTGGACAAGAGGGATTAAATCCGTAATTATGTGAAATTGGATAATGGAGGGATTAAAAGTGTCAACATGTTAATTTATAACCTCTGAGTGACCTTTTAACGAACCGAGTGCTCGACAATGTCCGGGCATAGTCCCGGGTACAACAAATGTTGACTATGGAGGGCTAAAAGTGCTAAAAAGGTGTTTTAGGAGGTTTTAAGGGTGTTTAATAAGTTGAGGGGCTAAAATGACGAACTTCAAATCTGCTATGCTGGGGCGCGAGGGCAAGCCATGTGCCTCTCGCGGGGCGTGAGAGGCCTGTATCTGCAGAAAGTTTGCTTGGCCTCCACACATATTGCCAAAAACCATTTGATTCGAAACCAGGGACTTGCAAACAGCTATGCCACGTTTTAGGACACTTGTAAGCTCCCTCTTACACCCTTAGCACCTGGCATCACCTCCTTCAAGCTCTCCAACTATAATAGGTGCAAAAGTTCAACCTTTGAACTTCCCTTTCTCATTTTCAACTCTATCTCCCTCCTCGAGAAGTTCAGTAACTGAAAGGAGCATCCAATTAGTTCTATTACATTCTAGGAACCTCTTGTAAGTGTTCCTTCCTGTGCATTTTGTTTATAGGCTTTTATAGCCAAAAGTCAAAGCGTTTTACGGAAAATGCTTTGACTTTCGGTTAAGACCATTGTGGTCCAGCCATTTTTCTAACAAACATGGCTAAGTGATCTTATAAACCTGTAAAAATCAGTTTGCTAGACCAATTGACGGGTCAAATTATGATATTAAAAAGTCAAACATGCCATTTTTCGGAAAAATCATAAATTAATCTTATATATTACGAAACCTGTTTTGACACTTAAACAAGTTGGTAATAATTATTAGTACATGTAAGAACATGCTCGGCTGTCAATTTCAGTTCTAGGGTCGGTTCGCAACCGAAAGTCGCGAAGTTTGACTTCTGCTTTGACTTTCGATTCTAACCCAATTTAGATTAGTTACCATACTGATCTAAAGTTGCATTATGATCGTAATATAATGTAGCATAACCCTCTGAGGTTATATTACATGATCATAATTAGAATCCGAGTTTCATGCGCAAGTTCCATAATTATGCCATTTTTTATTAAAATGCCCTTTTTGCATAAAACAAGGTTTAAATGATAATGAGCTTAAAAATAAGTTTCCTACTGATATAATATTTAAGTAGGATTATTTGGGATGTCAAACCAGATTATAAACTGAGTTTACAAGCAGGTCCTTGAATTATGTCGATAAATGACGATTTAGCCCTTGTGGCTCATAAAATGGTTTTAATCAAATCTTTACAAGGTAAACCCTTTACCTACTAATATGTTATATTAAATAACATACTAAGACATTTTAATCTGACCATAACAACAGTTTTTATTAAACATCACATAAAACGCATTTTACGACATAAGCGTCGTTTCGGCGCATAGTATGGTTTTAAACCATATTAATTGACCAAGACTTGTTACCTACTGATTTTAAAATTATTTAAACATATTTACAATAGGTGCAAGATATAAACTCGGAACCCCAAATAATCTATAAACTATGTGTAAAATGATCAAAATCCCCTTTCGGTACATAGTATGTCGTAAAAGATAAATTACACATACAATTGATATCCTACTGATATTATATTATAATAATTTATTTTTCAAAACACTTATGGTTATAACATTAAATTATAATCAAGTTCCTTTTATACGATATGAAATTACCAAAATGCCCTTTAAGGCATAATTTCATTTTAAAACCTTAACGGGCATATAAGTTGATATCCTACTGATATTACAACTTAATTAAAGTATAATGGCATATAGAACTTTCTATGACTTATCCGGTTACCCGATATCGCTAATATGCGTACGGTTAAGTTAGAACTATGTTACGGAAATTAACCGAACGGGTTTAACCTTGTCATTTAAGTTTCAAAATCCAGAATGTTTATAGTTTATCCATATTATGCAAGTCAAGGTACTTGTCGGGTTTAAACTACATTCTATCCGATCATCGTTTAATCAAGCGCTATACGTCTTGATCCCGTACACTATTTGGTCTAAGTCTATGGCTTAAATAAGACCGTTAGTATTTAATTGGTTAGCTTATGCCATAATCCAGACTAGAGCCTTCCGGTAAATGCTATCTGCACTTAATTCATTTTGGATACGGCTGAGATATAAAATCTTGCATTTTAAACAAGGCTAATTCTGGTAAATACTCTTGACTTATTTTCCCAATACGGGCTTGGGATACGGTAAATTATTACCACTTGGTCGGAAATGGGATCAATCGAATGCCGGATTATGGCTAGTAAATCCGCGTATTCCGTTTTAATCAGTTTTGTTTGATAACTTAAACATCGGGGGTTAAATTACCGTGTCCTGGATAGCCTCAGCTCATTACATTAGATAATGGCCACGACCTTAGTGCAGGGTGTAGGCATACACCTGACAGACGCTCAAATGCAAATTACCCAAGACGTTGGGGATAACTCCTCTATGAATTCTAAGTGGTGTGTATTTAATCATGTCTCAGTCTCTGTACTGGGCCCTGTATGTATGGACAAACATGTGAATTTGTTAACAAGGTTACAAAGTAACTTTCCCAAGTTATAAAAGATTTGTGTCCTGTGCACTTAAATCTAATTTCAAAAATGTTTTCAAAATGAGTCAGTCGGGTGTATTTACCAGCGAAAGCTGACGTATTTTCAAAAGACTAAGCTGTAGGTACAATACGAAATAGGCTGGAAGCTGCTCGGTAGTGAAATAAGAGGATCTTGCAAATCCTTAGATTTGCCCTAAAGTCTGTTTTATATTCTTTCTTTGTATATTTATGATCCGCCTGTGGATCTTCTATTACGAGCCTGTATATTATTTTTTATTTCGAACATTCGGTTTGTAATAGTAATTTTACTCCAAGACTTCCGCTGTGCCGTGTTTAATTGACTATGATGTTATCAACTGACGTCACGATACTCCCCACCTGGGCCCACCGGTGTATGGATTATCTGGGGTGTGACAGGTTGGCATCATAGCCAACGTTTGAGAGAATTAAACACTAGCCTTTTGTGTTTAATCTCAAACTTACACGAGCACATACCTTAGACTTCCGAGTCTAGGCATTGACCTAGGATTACTCATTTCATTATTAAGTTATTAGTATTGTTTTTGAATTGATTTCTTAACAGGAAAATGCCGCCACGTGTACGAGGAAGAGGAAAGGGACCAATGAGGGGAGGACCTTCAGGACATATCCCTTTACATCCACATCACCCGAACCCCTATGAGGACTCGGGAGATTCATGGCCATTTGCCCAACATTTGCCTACCCACACTCAAACTTCTTTGCACTCGTACCATTCGCACCACTCTCACCACTCCTATCACTCTCATCATTCTTACGATGATGAGTTTAATCCAAACCAATATTTAAATACACCTCCAACCGATCAAAATCAGTTGGACCAACCAAACCCCATGGGCAAGGACTCCGACCCGTAGATGCCGCCATCAGGATCGCATATGCATCTCATTGAAATCTCGAGCGATTCGAACTCCTATGTCGGATCGCCTTACCAAGGTCCTAATGAGTGGGACCGATATTGGAACCAATTTACCTTTGCAAATACTCCTTCCTATCACTCCCAACAATCTCCCGTGTAAGAAGACGTTCACATGGAACCGGTGGACCAACCTCAACCACCACCCGAACCACCAAGGAGGAAGCGTGGAGCACGTATGTCGGTACGTGCAGATCAAAGGTCGAGATCACCGCCACCTTTGCCCAACTCCTACCCCACAATTCAAGAAGACCCACAAATGGGTGGACCCTCTAATATTTCACCTGTGGTGGAACCAACACCAACACCTACGGTTCAATCACCACCATCGGGTTATAGTAACCCTATCCCAACATATCCAGATAATACTGGATATGATCCTTTTAACCCATCTACACTAATTAATTACTAAGCATGGTCGCATGACCTGTACATGCAAGCGGTCATGCATAACGCACTTTACCCATCTCCTTTCCCACCTGCTGGATATCCAAGTTATATGTATCAATACCCTAGTATACCACAACCACAACCACAACCTCCGCCGCCACTTGAGGCCATTAACGAAGCATTAGAAAGAGTGAAAGAAATGCAACAACAAGCGGAGAAAACGGAGAAGACAAACAAGTTCTTCAAGAAACCCTCCAAACTGGTTAAGGGAAAGAAGGACGAGTGAAGTCTCTTCTAATATATGTTAGTCCCTGTGAGGACATGTTATTTCTTTACTCCCTGCATGGGCATTTTGTTTTCTATAGTCCATGCATGGACAATTTATTTCATCTTGTTTCTACTATTGTAATTTCTATTCGGAATTTAATGTATTTTTGGAATTATATATATATGTATTCATCCTCTTCAAACGAGTGTCTCGATTTTACTCGAAATTTATGCTCTGCGATATAATTCCAAAAAGATCTTAATGGTTTGATTAGCCAAGTGGCACAGACCACACATTTGTCCAATTTATAAATGATAGTTAAGTACGAATGGGTCTCATATCATGATAGTTAAGGAAAGTTATCCTTCTATCCAGAGGTGGTGGACTTAAGTTCAAGCCTCCAAGTCATTAAGGTTTATGCGACTGAGACTATGAATCAACCATTAAGGTACTCTTATGTTAACATTCAGAAATGTTAATACTCTTGGTAGTGTGACTTGAGGAATCACACTGGCCTTCAAGGTAAAGGACTATGTCCTAACCTTATATAGCCTATGTGATCAAATTTGATCCTGGCTAATATCATCAGTGCGATGATTAAACATCCATTAGTGATGTATTGCCCTTGGGGCTGTGATTAAACATCCATTAGTGATGTATTGCCAACATCCATTAGTGATGTATTGCCCATGGGGCTATGATTAAACATCCATTAGTGATGTATTGCCCTTGGGGCTATGATTAAAACATCCATTAGTGATGTATTGCCCTTGGGGCTATGATTAAACATCCATTAGTGATGTATTGCCCTTGGGGCTATGATTAAAACATTCATTAGTGATGTATTGCCCTTGGGGCTATGGTTAAACATCCATTAGTGATGTATTGCCCTTGGGGATATGATTAAATATCCATTAGTGATGTATTGCCCTTGGGGCTATGATTAAACATGCATTAGTGATGTATTGCCCTTGGGGCTATGATTAAACATCCATTTAGTGATGATTTGCCTGTGAGCAATATTACATTGTCAAATGACAACGACAAATGAGGGTAATATAACCCCCGTCTATATTCTGTGTCCATTAGTGACAGGCCTATGTACCATATTTTATGTCCATGAGTGACAGACCTATGTGCCATATTTTATGTCCATTAGCGACAGGCCTATGTGCCATAAATTTCATGTCATTCGTGACAAGCTTATGAGCTAAATATAATTGTCAATTATGACAATGACAGTTGTGACAATGCGATCCACTATCGAATATCGTATATGGACTATGTCCTAAATTGTAATTTGCCTTAACGGTCCTATTAAGACCTAGGCCAAATATAGATATATTAAGCCTAAGAGTTGTGATGTTATTCACACTAGTTTAGGCAATGAATTGTTATATCCAATGTATAAAGCCAATATGGTTGATATACCATGGCTAAGTGAAGTTTTATTGGTATATAGAACCAAAGCTCAAAGATGGCAAACTCGAATGAGGCACAAAGTAGCCACCAGGATGTTGACTCTAACAAAGCCGAAAATAGAGATATTGATAATGATAATTTTCAAGCTCGCATTGATGCGGCTGTTGAAAAGGCCATAGAAAAGCTTAAAGAGTCGAGTGCTACTCGCTCTAGACCATTATCGATTACCCCATCCTCAGCTCATAAGGAGAGCTCAGTTCACCCTTCAAATGCGAGAGAGTGAACCAAAGAAAATAGATTTTGCTGATAGGTCCCGTTCTCTTAAAGACGGATGTACCTATAAGTATTTCGTCTCCTGCAAGCCCCGAGATTTTAATGGGGAGAAAGGAGTTGTGGAAGCCCTAAAGTGGCTTGATGAAATGGAGACAATCGTACATATCAGCAGCTGTGCTGATAAGGATGTGGTCAAATATGTATCCCAGTCCTTTAAGGGCCATGCCCTAATCTGGTGGAAAGCCATGATCCAGTCCACAGGTAAAGTACACCTGTATAAGTTGGGATGGTCCAAGTTTGTGGACCTTGTTAAGGAACCTTACTGCCCACCTTATGATGTGGAGAAATTAGAGACAGGCTTTTTATCTCTTTCTATGAAAAATCTAGATTGTCGGAAGTATGTTTCCAATTTCAACTCCCTATCTAGGTTAGTTTCCTATCTGATCACCCCTGAAAACAAACGCCTTGCCCGTTTTATCAATGGGTTAGCTTCTAAAATTAAGGGTATGGTAAAGGCTGCTCAGCCTAGTACCTATAGGTCCGCTCTTTACCTATCCCTGTCCCTCACCATTGATCTAGTAAGACAAAAGTCAGTTAAGTCTGAAACTGACTGGAAAAGAAAGAGAGAAGATAACAACTCCCAAAGGTTTAATAAGAAAAATAAAGGGAGATTTGGGTTCAAAAGGAACCAAGGCAAGTCGACTATGACGCTAACATGCAAGACTTGCAACCGCAGACACTGGGGACATTGTAGTTATGATCCATAAGCCAAACCCTATGGCATTTGTAAGAGAAAGGGGCATAAGACCTTAGAATGCAAGGATCTAAGGATATCGTCTGCTACGTCTGCAATGAAAAAGGGAACATTAAGACTAACTACCCTAAGAGTCTTAAGAGTAATAATACGAAGCCTGCAGAGGCCAAGAAAGGGAATGCTCGTGCCTTTCAGATGACTGCAAGAGAGGCTGTTAATGACAACAATGTCATAACATGTACATTCCTCATTAACGATATTTATGCTAGAGTCCTTTTCGATTCGGGTGCAGATAAATCTTTTGTTGACCATAAGTTTAGTGAACTATTAAACTTACCCATAAGAACTCTAGATAAAACCTCTGAGATAGAACTTGCTGATGGAAGTTTAGAAACAGCATCTTTCATTCTTGATGGAGGTCTCATATCCATTAAGAATCATTCCATTCCTATCTCTCTTTTGCCAATGAAATTGGCAGGATTCGATGTAGTTTTAGGCATGGATTGGTTATCTCGTAACCAAGCCCGCATTGCCTGCGATAAGAAACTCATCGAAATCAAAACCCCATTTAGTGAAATGATCACCATCCCTGGAGACTCACACTACGGATTGCCAGACAAGGTGTGGTTATTCAAGGCATCCAAGTGTTTGAGGAAAGGTTATGTCATTTATGTAACATTTGTGTAAATCGGGTTTCGAAAACCCGCCTCTTTTATCAATCAAAGTAATATAACTAATCTAGTTAATTAATGAGGTTAGTTGCGTTAGTCATAGTCTAGGGGTTATTGTGTAATTAATGAAACTTTAATAAACAAAAACAATTAAAAAACAAAACATGCGGACCGCGGGAGTCGAACCCGGGTCTCGCATGTATGAAACAACAACACCAACCATTCCACTATATCACATTATTGTCTAAATTAGAAATGTTTTACATATATATACAAACCGCATTTCAAACGGATCTCTCCCTATGCCGCCAAAACAGAAACGTTGAACACCCAACTGTTTCACCGCTGTCCTTTCCATGTATAAATCAACTGATTTTTCGAGACTTTTGTCCTTCCATGGTTAAACTCAATCAAGAACTCGGACAAACATTGTGACCCGATTCGTTCCGAAACGATTATAAATACCCGTCACCACAACACCTCAATTTCTCTCACTCGCAAACACCTTCTCTACTCGACGCCACCTCTGCCAGTCGCCAGAGAAACAGGAGGCTTCGCCGGAGTCGAAGACGTCGTCGGAGAAGATAACCGGACATCGCCGGAAGACCTGTTCAACACCCTTCGGCTCGGTATTTCTTTTCGTCTTATTAATTGTGTGCACTACAGCGAACTACCTTTGATTATCACCCAACAAATTCATGTTTTACGGTTTTCAGTCGCTAAGTTGTTATGAAATGCATTTGTACGATATATATATACATATAAACATAACTGTAAGTTAATTTAAAAAAAACAATGAAGAAGACGAGATCAATAACTGTTTAAAACAATTGAAACCTGAAAACAAACACCAAAGTCGGGTAAGCCCAGCCGGTGTTGGTGTGCGCTTGTTTAGTCGTAACGCCCGGGTTCGACCCTTGGCTCCCTCCGATTTTGTCGCTTCTGTTGTTTTTGTTATTGTTTGGCCTTTTTAGGCCGGCTTCTGTGTGGGCCAATACTTTTTTATTGTTTTGTTGTTGGGTCAGGTCTCCTTTTTGGGCCAACCCAAGTAAACCTTGAAAACATGCATATATATTTAATTCGATTAACTAAAGTATTGTTATTACTTATCATACAGAATCAGTAACTACTTTTGATAAGAATTAATACTAGTGTTATTAAAACTTATTATTTATAATAATAATAATAATATTCATATTGATTCCATTCATGGTGCTAATTCAATTATTATTTTTGTAAGTCTTGTTATTATCAACCTAAATAACTTTGTTAAACTATTTCATTAATAGTATTTCTATAACTAATACCAATAGCAAATCTCATTAGTAAAACAAGTATTAATACCTTGCATCCTAAATGTATATTGTTATTTTCAAATCGAAATCATATGAACGTATAATTAGAGCGATCCCTAAAAATCTATATCATCCACTAACGTAATCCATAAACAATAACGAATTCACTATCTTATTTTAGGTTAGTATTCTTTCGTCGATCAAATCCTCAACTCGTACGCTTTCATTATCAAGCAAGGAACGCACCCACTGTGACTGAATCTCTACAAATTCCCCTTTTTAATCACGTTTTGGGGTGTATCATGTGTCGTACCATTCCTTTATTTATTTAAAAACATGTGCTTATATCATTTTGTGATCAAATGTGAATTGCTTGTTGTGTGGCTTATATGTGGATTCAATTTATCATTTCAGTGCACTCATTTCATTAGGCCCATCATTTCCTCGTGGGATACGGGTTGAGGCTCAGGTGCCTCATTAGATCGGCTCCGTTTGATTGAGCCTTGATCTCAGATACATCATCATTCATGTCATATATTCATTCAATGTGGTTTGTGATTGGTTACATATATATATTTGCTCACATGTGATTTATGCACAATTTTCTTTAATAAACAAAATAAGCAATTATTTAAAATGTTTTATCAAGGTTCACTCGCCAACTTTTGTTGACCCAAAATCTCCTCCGGCTTACACATGATACAGGTGATCAAGTTGAGGAAAGAAACACTTAGATGGCCTAGAAGAATAAACAAGTTATTGCGTTGGAACAAACATTTAGATTTTTATTGTATTTGTATGAATTTTGTTTGTTGGATATTTAAATTGTAATTTGAATTTAATAAATATGAAACTTCTTAGTAAATATCATGAGCTTTGGTAATAACCCAATCATGCCCCGTCTTTTATTCCGTTGCGGGTCGGGGTGTGACAGATTGGTATCAGAGCCTGTGACTATAGGGATATAGGATAGGTTATTAGACCCTTAGAGCCTATACTATAGTTGATTAAATTTTAATTGTTTATGTGTTACATGCAAAATTCATGATGTTTATATGTTTCATGTTTATTTTCACACCCAATACTATGCAAGCACTCTCACAAGTACATGTTAATATGCAATGCTCATCATAGTTCATATCCTCATAACATGTCATACCTATGAAAGCACACACCTCACGATTTCCATGATTTTTGCAATGTTTTCGTATTTTTCAAATCACATCAAAGTGAGTTTTCACGACGAGCATGTAGTAACTGGAAGGGTACGAGTACCGGTAGTCGGAACGTCCTGTCTAGGCTTGGCATTCGTATAAATCCAAAATAAAGGACCAGTTTGCCTACCTGGGGACTAACGATGAGAGTACGAAGGACCTATTAGGCCAAAGCATGCTATACCAAACGTCATGTGAGCTAACCCCACTTTGAGTTGTCATTGTGTCTACACCTGGACACCCTCCAACCATACATCTCGCAATCATGTTTTACGATTTTCATTCGGGTGGTGCGAGTGTTAACCCGCCGACACCAATGTGAATCCTACCAAGCCCAATAGTCATGGGGGCCCACATGACTACACAGGCAATGGTATGGGGGACATTTGGAGGCCCAAACATGAGCAAACCCAAGACATCCTATAGATGTAGTTAAATTATTTTCAGTTATGTTATTTTCTTTTTTTTACGGCATATGACATCTAGGAAATTCTTGAACTCACAATCTCCCTATACATATTCCTGTAGATGTCTGCTAGGCAATTACGTGGAGGTAGAAGGTCAGGGAAGTCAAACGAACGCTTGGCCACACAAATTGCTAAACAAATTGCCACAGTGCTTCCTGACATCGTACTTCAAGTTCAGCAAGCTCTCACCGCTAATCCCATCAACTCTCCCGACCAAGAAGACCAAAGCGGTGCCAACCCTCCTCCCAAAACCCCCAAATGCACATACAAACACTTCAAGTCCGGTGATCCCCCAAAATATGAAGGGACTGAAGGTGTCACCGCTCTCCCTCACTGGTTTGAGGAGATGGAAAACACCTTTCTAAATTGCGACTGTCCCGAGGACCGTAAGGTACGTTACGCGACTGGAAGATTGTTTGGGGTAGCCCTTACCTGGTGGAACACGGAAAAGGGTAAGCGAGGTGTTGAAGATGCCATGGCCTTAACATGGGAAGAGTTAAGGGAAATCATGACAAGACGCTTCTGTCCAAGAAGCGAAATCAAAAAGCTAGAAGACGAGTTTCACGCATTGAAACAAAAGGAAGGAGACCACACATCATACATTAAGAGATTTCTCAAGTTGAACCAGATGGTCCCCAATCTGTTCACCCCAATGTACCGCCTAGTCAAACACTACATTCGAGGCCTCCCCTCGAAAATCCAAGATTTGGTTTTAAGCACTTCGCCTGCAACACTTGAAGCCGCAATGGAGTTAGCTACGGAACTCACTGAAAATCGCATTCGAAACGGCAAATTCAAAGATGAGAAGAAGAAGACACCCATTGAGACCCCAACTCCAAACCACCCAGGTTCATCCTCGAAGTTTGCTGGTAAGAGGAAGCGAAATGACTAGAACTTTACTGTCACCCAAACCAACCCTCCCATCACTGTTGCTCCAATCACCCAAGTCTCCCCTCCAGCCGCACCATTCAAAAGGCCATACACTGGCCCACACCCAAAGTGTAACCGTTGTCAATACCATCACCCTCCTGAAAACCCCTGCCAACATTGCACAAGTTGTGGCCGTGCGGGTCACACCATCCAAACATGCCGTATCCTTCAGCGATTGAACCGCAGTCAACCTCCAACCCAAACCCAAAATCAAATGGTGGGCCAAGCCCAACAACCCTACTTCTACCACCTGCACAAATCGCAGCCCAACCTTACTACCAACCCGCTACCCCATGATGCAACCCATGCGAGCCTGTTTCAATTGTGGGGACCCAAACCACTTCAAGAACACTTGCCCACGCCTGGTGAACATCATCCATGCCCAAGCTTAAGCAAACCCGGTAAACCAAGCCAACCAAGCCCCTCCACCTGCTAGAGGAAGAGCTTTCAATATCAATGCCAACCAAGCCAGGGCTGACAACAATGTGGTCAATGGCACGTTTCTCATAAATGGTAGTTATGCATCCATATTATTCGATACTGGTGCGGATAAGAGCTTTGTGTCCGTAGAATTCGAATCTATCCTCGACCAACCTCGTGTTAATCTCGTTGAATCTCTGACGGTGGAAGTTGCTGACGGAAAACCAACTTCATTAAATTCTATTATAAGCTATTGCAATCTCACCCTAAATAATCACGATTTTCCAATTGATCTCATTCCTATGAAATAGGGAAGTTTCGATGTTATCATTGGCATAGATTGGCTCAGCCAGCATCACGCTGAAGTGGTGTGCCATGAAAAGTTCATTCGTATTCCTCTCGCCGACGGTCAGACACTACGTATCTTTGGGGAAACTCCTTCGAAAGGGCTCAGATTGATATCCTGCCTTCAAGCCCGAAGTTATCTTCGCAAGAGTTACGTCACATTTCTAGCTCACGTCGTCAAGAAGGGAGACAAGGAGAGGAAGCTCGAAGATATTCCAATCGTGAAAGAATTCCCGCAAGTTTTTCCCGACGACGTTTCAGGACTTCCTCCTGTGAGAGAGGTCGAATTTCGAATCGATCTTGTGCCTGGCGCTACACCGATCGCAAAATCTCCTTATAGGTTAGCCCCATCTGAGATGCAAGAGCTGGCCAGCCAACTGCAAGAGATGACTGACAAAGGATTCATACGTCCTAGCTCATCGCCTTGGGGTGCGCCTGTTCTTTTTGTGAAGAAGAAAGATGGAACGTTTCGCATGTGCATTGATTATAGAGAACTCAACAAGTTGACGGTTAAGAATCGCTATCCACTGCCTCGTATTGATGACCTTCTAGACCAACTTCAAGGCGCCACTTGTTTTTCCAAAATCGACCTTCGTTCTGGTTATCATTAGCTTAGAGTGCGCGAAGAAGATATCCAAAAAACTGCCTTCCAAACTCGTTATGGTCATTACGAGTTCATGGTTATGCCCTTCGGTTTACCAACGCCCCCGCTGTCTTCATGGATTTAATGAATAGGGTATGCAAACCCTACCTCGACTGTTTCGACATAGTCTTCATCGACGACATTCTTATCTACTCCAAGTCAAAATCCGATCATGAGCGACACCTTCGACTCATTCTTACACTCTTAAGGACTGAAAAGCTTTACGCTAAGTTCTCAAAATGCGAATTCTGGTTAGGAGAAGTACAATTCCTTGGTCATGTCGTCAATGACAAAGGGATTCATGTCGATCCTTCAAAAATCAAGGCAGTACAGGAATGGCAAGCGCCACGTACCCCTACCGAAGTTAGGTCATTTCTTGGTTTGGCTGGCTACTACCGACGCTTCATTGCCAATTTTTCCCGTATCGCCATTCCGCTCACGACCTTGACTCACAAGGGAAAACCCTACATTTGGGGACCTAAGCAAGAGGAGGCCTTCCAAACTTTAAAGCAAAGGCTTTGTGACGCACCTATCCTTACACTCCCTGAGGGTTGCGATGACTTGGTGGTTTATTGCGACGCATCAGGGCAAGGTCTAGGCTGTGTATTGATGCAAAGAGGAAAGGTGATAGCCTATGCCTCTAGGCAACTTAAAGTTCATGAGAAAAATTACACCACCCACGACCTGGAACTTGGAGCAGTTGTGTTCGCTCTCAAGATATGGAGACATTATCTTTACGGTACCAAGTGTGAAATATACATTGACCACAAGAGCCTCCAACATATCTTCAACCAAAAAGAGTTGAATATGAGGCAACGAAGATGGGTCGAACTTCTCAACGATTACGACTGCGAGATTCGGTACCATCCTGGCAGGGCAAACGTGGTGGCCGATGAGCTCAGTCAAAAGGGATATGCGAACTCTATTCGTCTTCTATGTTCACAAATCATAACCGATATCAAAAATCGAATCCGGGCAGCTCAACACATCTCTGTAATGGAAAATGTCGTACGCGATGAGCTGTCATGTGGAGCTGAACTCAAAATTGAAACCAAATCCGACGGTATTCTATATTATTTAAACCGCATATGGATTCCCAATCGTGACAACCTTCGTGATTTCCTCATGAATGAGGCACACAAAACACGATACTCTGTACACCCAGGAGCCGATAAGATGTATCACGACCTATGATACACCTACTGGTGGCCTGGCATGAAAAAGGATATCGTTGTTTTTGTTTCCAAGTGCCTTACATGTTCCAAAGTGAAAGCTGAACATCAAAGACCTTCGGGACTCCTAGTCCAACCTGAAATACCTGCATGGAAGTGAGAAAACATAACCATTGACTTCATTACCTGGTTACCTCGCACCTCCAGTGGGTATGACACCATATGGGTAATAATCGATCGTCTCACAAAATCATCTCACTTCATTCCGATTCGCGAGGACTTCAAGAACGAGAAGTTAGCTCGTATCTACATCAACGAGATCGTAAGCCGTCATGATGTACCGTTAAGCATCATTTCAGACCGTGATGGTCGTTTCACTTCACGAACATGGCGAGCCGTACAAACCGCTTTGGGTACACGGTTAGACCTCAGTACTGCCTTTCACCCTCAAACTGATGGTCAATCTAAACGCACCATCCAAACCCTTGAAGACATGCTTCGAGCATGTGTCATAGACTTCAAAGGGAACTGGGACGCTCATCTACCGTTAGTCGAGTTTTCATACAACAATAGCTATCATTCAAGTATCGGCATGGCTCCTTTCAAAGCTTTATATGGTCGTAAATGCCAATCTCCAGTATGTTGGCACGAAATTGGTGAAGCGCAAATCACCGGACCTGAATTGATTCAAGAAACAACCGACAAAATCATTCAAATACGAAACAATATTCTAGCGGCTCAAAGTCGTTAAAAGAGTTACGCTGACAAGCGATGAAAGCCTATGGAGTTAGACATTGGTGATCAAGTACTTTTAAAAGTATCACCGTGGAAGGGAGTGGTTCGTTTTGGCCAGAAGGGCAAGCTAGCACCACGCTACGTAGGAATTTTCAAGATACTCGAATGAGTAGGTCCTATAGCATACAAGTTTGACCTACCAGAAGAGCTTAACAGAATTCATCCCACATTCAATGTATCAAACTTGAAAAAGTGCCTCGCCGACGAAAACCTCCATATTTCTCTAGAAGACATTCAGGTCGATGAATCGATGCACTTCGTTGAAAGACCAGTGAAAATCATGGATTTCGGTGAGAATCGTTTAAGGCGAAGTCGTATTCCAATCGTCAGGGTGCGTTGGGAGTCAAAACGAGGACCCGAGTTTACTTGGGAACGTGAAGACTCAATGTACGAGAAATACCCGCATCTCTTTCCAGTTGCAACCACTACTTAAATTTCGGGACGAAATTTCATAAAGTAGGGGATACTGTAACATTTGTGTAAATCAGGTTCGAAAACCCGCCTCTTTTATCAATAAAAGTAATATAACTAATCTAGTTAATTAATGAGGCTAGTTACGTTAGTCATAGTCTAGGGGTTATTGTGTAATTAATGAAACTTTAATAAACAAAAACAATTAAAAAAAACAAAACATGCGGACCGCGGGAGTCGAACCCGGGTCTCGCATGTATGAAACAACAACACCAACCATTCCACTATATCACATTATTGTCTAAATTAGGAATGTTTTACATATATATACAAACCGCATTTCAAACGGATCTCTCCCTATGCCGCCAAAACAGAAACGTTGAACACCCAACTGTTTCACCGATGTCCTTTCCATGTATAATTCAACTGATTTTTCGAGACTTTTGTCCTTCCATGGTTAAACTCAATCAAGAACTCGAACAAACATTGTGACCCGATTCGTTCTGAAACGATTATAAATACCCGTCACCACAACACCTCAATTTCACACCCTCATCCTCGACACTTTCTCTCACTCACAAACACCTTCTCTACTCGACGCCACCTCTGCCAGTCACCGGAGAAACAGGAGGCTTCGCCGGAGTCGAAGACGTCGTCGGAGAAGACAACCGGACATCGCCGGAAGACCCATTCAACACCCTTCGGCTCGGTATTTCTTTTCGTCTTATTAATTGTGTGCACTACAGCGAACTACCTTTGATTATCACCCAACAAATTCATGTTTTACGGTTTTCAGTCGCTAAGTTGTTATGAAATGCATTTGTACGATATATATATACATATAAACATAACTGTAAGTTAATTTAAAAAAATACAATGAAGAAGACGAGGTCAATAACTGTTTAAAACAATTGAAACCTGAAAACAAACACCAAAGTCGGTTAAGCCCAGCCGGCGTTGGTGTGCGCTTGTTTAGTCGTAACGCCCGGGTTCGACCCTTGGCTCCCTCCGATTTTGTCACTTCTGTTGTTTCTGTTATTGTTTGGCCTTTTTGGGCCGGCTTCTGTGTGGGCCAATACTTTTTTATTGTTTTGTTTTTGGGTCTGGTCTCCTTTTTGGGCCAACCCAAGTAAACCTTGAAAACATGCATATATATTTAATTCGATTAACTAAAGTATTTTTATTACTTATCATACAGAATCAGTAACTACTTTTGATAAGAATTAATACTAGTGTTATTAAAACTTATTATTTATAATAATAATAATATTCGTATTGATTCCATTCATGGTGCTAATTCAATTATTATTTTTTTAAGTCTTGTTATTATCAACCTAAATAACTTTGTTAAACTATTTCATTAATAGTATTTCTATAACTAATACCAATAGCAAATCTCATTAGTAAAACAAGTATTAATACCTCGCATCCTAAATGTATATTGTTATTTTCAAATCGAAATCATATGAACGTATAATTAGAGCGATCCCTAAAAATCTATATCATCCACTAAGTAATCCATAAACAATAACGAATTCACTATCTTATTTTAGGTTAGTATTCTTTTGTCGATCAAATCCTCAACTCGTGCGCTTTCATTATCAAGCAAGGAACGCACCCACTGTGAGTGAATCTCTACAAATTCCCCATTTTAATCACTTTTTGGGGTGTATCATGTGTCGTACCATTCCTTTATTTATTTAAAAACTTGTGCTTATATCATTTTGTAATCAAATGTGAATTGCTTGTTGTGTGGTTTATATGTGGATTCAATTTATCATTTCAGTGCACTCATTTCATTAGGCCCATCATTTCCTCGTGGGATACGGGTTGAGCCTCAGGTGCCTCATTAGATCGGCTCCGTTTGATTGAGCCTTGATCTCAGATACATCATCATTCATGTCATATATTCATTCAATGTGGTTTGTGATTGGTTACATATATATATTTGCTCACATGTGATTTATGCACAATTTTCTTTAATAAACAAAATAAGCAATTATTTAAAATGTTTTATCAAGGTTCACTCGCCAACTTTTGTTGACCCAAAATCTCCTCCGTTTTACACATGATACAGGTGATCAAGTTGAGGAAAGAAACACTTAGGATGGCCTAGAAGAATAAACAAGTTATTGCGTTGGAACAAACATTTAGATTTTTATTGTATTTGTATGAATTTTGTTTGTTGGATATTTAAATTGTAATTTTAATTTAATAAATATGAACTTCTTAGTAAATATCATGAGCTTTGGTGATAACCCAATCATGCCCCGTCTTTTATTCCATTGCGGGTCGGGGTGTGACAATTTACATGGCACAAGTTACTATTAATGAGCTTAAGACAAATATTGAAGACCTACCAGTAATCTCGGAGTATTCCGATGTTTTCCCCGAAGAACTACCAGGCCTACCTCCGGACAGGCAAGTCGAATTTAGAATTGATATCCTGCCAGGATCAGCACATGTTGCCAGAGCTCCATATAGGCTAGCACCAAAAGAATTAAAGGAGTTGAGGACACAATTAGATGAACTCTTAGAGAAAGGCTTTATACAGCCTAGTTCCTCGCCCTGGGGAGCTCCAATTCTTTTAGTTAAGAAAAAGGATGGTTCAATGCGGATGTGCATTGACTACCGCGAACTGAACAAGATAACAATCAAGAACCGTTACCCATTACCCAGGATCGACGATTTATTCGACCAACTTCAAGGGACTAGTTACTTCTCCAAGATTGATCTGAGATCTGGATATCACCAGTTGAAGGTTAGGAGTGAGGATGTTCCTAAGATAGCCTTCAGGACCCGAAATGGTCATTTTGAATTTCTAGTGATGGCTTTTGGGCTCACAAATGCACCTGCAGCATTCATGGATCTCATGAATAGAGTTTGCAAACCGTATTTGGATAAGTTTTTCATGGTCTTTATAGACGACATACTTATCTATTCTCGTAATTAAGCTGACCACGAGAAACATCTTCAGTGCATCTTAGAACTACTAAGGAAAGAGAAGCTTTATGCTAAGTTCTCTAAGTGTGAACTTTGGCTTAGATAAGTCCAATTTCTTGGACATATGATAAATGAGTGTGGTATCCAAGTGGATCCCACCAAAATTGAGGCCATACTGAATTGGGAAATGCCCAAGACCCCATCGGAGATTCGTAGATTCCTAGGATTGGCTGGATACTACAGAAGGTTCATTGAGAACTTTTCAAGGATAGCCACTCCTTTAACTACCTTGACCCGTAAGAATGTTAAATTTAATTGGGGTCCAAAACAACAAGAATCTTTTGAAATTCTGAAACACGAGTTGAGCAATGCTCCCGTGTTATCCCTACCTGAGGGTGTTGAAGACTTTGTTATTTACTGTGATGCGTCGCACACTGGCATGGGCTGTGTGTTAATGTTAAAAGTAGGGGACAAAGTCATGTTAAAAGTGTCAGCATGGAAAGGTGTGATGTGCTTTGGGAAGAAGGGAAAGTTAAGCCCAAGATATATAGGACCATTCGAAATAATCGAATGTGTCGGCGCTGTAGCTTATAAGCTCAGATTGCCAGAGGAGCTTAGTAGAATTCATGATGTGTTCCACATCAGTAACCTTAAGAAATGTCTAGCCGGTGAGTCGCTAGCAATGTCGCACAATGATGTGCAAATAGATGAAAACCTGAGGTTCGTAACTTCGTGTAAAACGGGTTTCCAAAACCCGCACCGTTTATTAATCAAATATTCATTTAAATTATTTTTGTTATGTGCATTGTTAGTATTGATCATTTTATAATTTTTGTCATAATTAATGTTAGTTAAAAATGATAATAAATAATTAGAGATAAAATATAAAGCAAAACGAGTATATATATATATATAAGGAAAAGGAACAAAACCGGAGTCAAACCCAGGTCTACCGTACACACGCACACACCAAACACCACTAGACCACACACACTTATTGTGTAGGTTTAGAATCAAATAAAATATATAGTGAATCTGTGAGCGTCTGTGAATTCAAAACCAGAACCCTGTAACCGCCCTTTTAATCAAGATGTTGATTCATGATTTCCGTTTCTGTTCAGTGGCTTAAACCGGTTTCTAATCATTGAAACCTTTACCAGAAACCCATGATTATAGGTAATAACCGTTCGAATTTAATGATTCCTCAATCAATGTTTGAAACCGAAAATTTAATCGATCCCCTGTGCTTATAAATACTCTGTGTTAGAAAGCTCAACTCGTCTATTCATTCAAATCAGTTTAGGAGACCTTCTGTTACTGTGCACCTCGCCATTGTCGGGATACCTTGCCGGAAGTTCACCCTCCTTGTTTTGTGGGTAACAAAAATTCTTGTTTATCTCTTTTACTATTTGAATTACATTATGTATATCAGTAATCAAATAAACATCTGGTGATGATTTCAATCTGGTTTTAAAAAGAGGTTCGGTTCTGAAATGATTCGATGAAGAAGATGAAGTTTTAGATGGGTATAAAATTATTTTAAAAGCGGGTACAACCGGGTTAGACACACAGTCCAGTGGTGGACTGTGTGCATATTTAACATACATGTCCGAGTTCGAGCCCAGTACAATACCGGTTTTCTGGAATAAAATGTTTCTTTTAAACAAGCCTAACCAGATCCGTTTCAGTATGTGTATGAATATAAAAGAATTATAGTTTATGTTGGGTTAGACACCCAGCCCAGTAGGTTGGGCTTGGTGCAAGGTGTTAGTGTGATCGCGGGTTCGAGACTTGTATCCCTCACCGGTTCGATAATTAAAATTCTTTTTAAAATTTATTAATTCCTGGATAAAGCTAACTAGTGTATAAATATAATTAAAATAAGGAATCTAATGGGTTAGACATGTAACTCAGTCGGAAGAGCTGCGTGCACGCAACCAAGAGGTCTCAAGTTCGAATCTCACCGCGCGTGCCTAAATTAACTATAGAACCGGTCAGGCCCTCATACGGCCAGACCTGATAATTTTTATTACTATTTTAATTAATTTTATTTACTTATAATACTTATATATATTTCCTTAGGTTAAAAATTAACTAAAACACTCAATAAATACAATTTCAAATGCTATTAAATTTCCATAAAACCCACCTAAAGATCTAATAAAAAGGATTAAATAAAAGTGTTAATTTATTTATTGAATTATCGTATTATTATTTTATGTTAGTATTCGTTCGTCGATCGAATCCTCAGTTCGTACTCATTCATTATCTTCAAGGAACGCACCCACTGTGAGTGAATCCTCACAAATTCACCTTTTTAATCATGTTTTGGGGTGTATAATTTGTCGTACACGTTTATTTATTTATTTTTAACACTCGTGCTAACATCGTAATGTGATCAAATGTGTATTTTATTTGGTATGATTATGTGTGTTTACATTCTATCATTTCAGTGCAATCATTCATTTAAGGCCCATCAATTCCTCGTGGGATACGAGTTGAGCATCAGGTGCCTTATTAGATCCGCTTCATTTGATTGAGCCTTGATCTCAAGTTCATCATGCATCATGTCTTATGGCTATTGTGGATATTGTGTGGTTGTGATTGTTTGAATATGCGCATCAGCTCATTTATGATTTACGCACGATTTTATTTAATTTAACTAATATAAAAGAAAAGTTAAATTGTTTTTACTTAGATTCACCCGCCAACTTTTGTTGACCCAAATCTTTGTTTTACGCATGATACATGTGAACAAGCTGAAGAGAGAAACACATAGAAAGGGCCTTAGAAGATTAAATAAAATTTTTACGTTCTGAACAATGTTTGAATTTATTGGTGTTTGTATGACTCGTTGTGTTTGAATATTTGAAGTTTTAATTTCAATTTAATAAATATGAAACTTATTAGTAAATGTCATGAGCTTTGGTGATAACCCAATTATGCCCCGACTAAGTCCGCTGCGGTCAGGGTGTGACAGATTGGTATCAGAGCTTGTGACTATAGGTATATAGGATAGGTTATTAGACCCTTAGAGCCTATACTATAGTTGAGTAGCTTTTAATTATTTATGTGTTACATGCAAACTCATGAATATTTAGATGTTTCATGTTTATTCTTCCCACACAAATGCATGCAAGCACTTTCACTTTTGTATGTAATATGTGATGTTCATTATGGTATATATGTTGATAACATATCATGTCTACGCAAGCACACACATCACGATTTCAAATTTTTGTGATTCTACTCAAATATTTTGCAATGTTTTCATGATTTTCAATCTCATCAAAGTGAGTTCTACGACGGGCATGTAGTAACTGGAAGGGTACAAGTACCGGTAGTCGGAACATCTTGTCTAGGCTTGGCATTCGTATAAATCCAAATAATGGACCAGTTTGCCTACCTGGGGACTAACGATGAGAGTACGAAGGACCTATTAGGCCAAAACATGCCACACCAGACGAACTAATCCCACTTTGAGTTGTCATCGTGTCTGTACCTGGACACATTCTGATCTTATACCTTATAATTATGATATATGTTTTTTTCATTCGGGTGATACTAGCATTAGCAGGCCAACACCAATGTGAAACCTACCAAGCCCAGTAGTCATGGGGGCCCACCTGACTGCCAAGGCTGAAGTATGGGAGACATTTGGAGGCCCAATATAAAGCAAGCCCAAGACATCCTATTGATGTAGCTACATTTTTATCATTATTTTATGTTGATTTCACTTTTTACGACACATGACGCCCAAGAACGTTCAATTCATAATCTCGCATCGTATTTCCTGTAGATGTCTGCTAGACACTCTCGAGGCGGTAGAAGGTTAGGAAGATCCAGCGAACGTATTGCCACTCACATCGCTCAACAGATGGCTGTTGTACTTCCTGATATCGTTGTGCAAGTCCAACAAGCACTCGCCACCAATCCCACTAACCCCACCAACCAAGACGGGCAAAATAACGCCAACCCTCCTCCCAACACCATCAAATGTACCTACAAGCATTTCAAGTCCTGCGATCCCCCAAAATATGAAGGGATTGAAGGTGTCACTGCCGTCCTCCGATGGTTTGAGGAGATGGAAAGCACATTTCTCAATTGTGATTATCCCGATGATCGCAAGGTGCGTTATGCTACTGGTCGGCTGTTTGGAGTAGCACTTACTTGGTGGAACACCGAAAAGGGTAAGCGAGGTGCTGAGGCTGCTATGGCCTTGTCTTGGGATGAGTTGAGGGAAGTCATGACAAGGCGCTTCTGTCCAAGAAGCGAGATCAAGAAACTGGAAGATGAGTTTTACTCATTAAAGCAAAAGGAGGGAAACCACATCACTTACAACAAGAGGATTCTCGAGTTAAATCAGATGGTTCCCAACCTGTTCACTCCTCTCTATCATCTAATCGAGCATTACATTCGAGGTCTTCCCTCGAAAATTCAAGATTCTGTGCTGAGTACCGCACCTGCAACACTTGAAGCTGCCATGTAGCTGGCTACCAAACTCATGGAAAATCACATTCATAATGGCGATTTTAAAGTTGAGAACAAGAAAGATAAGGCGTCTGCTGAAACTCCAACCCCAACAGCAGTTCGTCTTCCAAATTTACTGGCAAAAGGAAGCGCAATGGGAAAAATTTGTCGTTACTTAGACCAATTCCCCTATCATTGCTGCCCAATCACACAAGTCGCCCCTCAAGCCGCTCCATTCAAGAAGCCATACACTGGTCCGCACCCAAAATGTAACCGATGCCAATACCATCATCCCTGAGAACCCCTGTCAATACTGCACAAGTTGTGGCCATGCAGGACACACGATTCAAACTTGCTATATCCTCCAAAAGCCACACCGCAACCAGTCTCCAGCCCAAACCAATAATGAAGTGGTGGGTCAAGCCCAAAACCAACAACCCTTACTTTTACCACCTGCTCAACCTATGGCTCAACCCTACTACCAACCCAACTACCCAATGATGCAACCTGTCAGAGCATCTTTCAACTGTGGCGATCCAACCCATTCTCGTAACACTTGCCAAGCCTGGTGAACATCATTAATGCCCAAGCTCAAGCCAACTTGGTGAACCAAGCCAATCAAGCTAATCCACCTGCTAGAGGAAGGGTTTTCAACATCAATGCCAATCAAGCTAGGGCTGATAATAATGTGGTCAATGGTACGTTCCTTATTAACGGTAATTATGCATCCATACTATTTGATACTAGTGCGGATAAAAGTTTTGTATCCTTAGAATTCGAATCCATTCTTGATTTATCACGCGTTAGTCTCGCTGAACCATTCACGGTGGAAGTTGCTGATGGTGAACCTATTGCACTAGACTCGATCATTCGTGATTGTACTCTTACTCTTAATGACCACGATTTCTCAATTGATCTTATTCCTATGAAGCTGGGTAGTTTTGATATTATCATTGGAATGGATTGGCTTAGTCAGCATCATGCTGAAGTTGTTTGCTACGAAAAGTTTATTCGAATTCCTCTCGCTGATGGTCGAACTTTACGCATCTTTGGTGAAACTCCTTCTAAAGGGCTTAAATTGATGTCATGCCTCCAAGCTCGTAAATATCTTCGCAAAGACTATATCGCGTTTCTAGCTCATACCGTCAAGAAGGAAGGCAAGGAAAAGAAGCTCGAAGATATTCCCATCGTTATAGAATTTCCTCAAGTTTTCCCCGACGACGTTTCAGGACTTCCTCCTGTGCGAGAAGTCGAATTTTGAATCGATCTTATACCTGGTGCTACACTAATCGCAAAATCTCCTTATCGGCTAGCCCAATCTGAGATGCAAGAGTTAGCTAGTCAACTGCAAGAGTTGACTGACAAGGGATTTATACGTCCTAGCTCGTCACCTTGGGGTGCACCTGTTATTTTTGTGAAGAAGAAAGAGGGAACTTTTCGTATGTGCATCGACTATAGAGAGCTTAACAAGCTGACCATCAAAAAGCGCTATCCATTACCTAGTATTGATGATCTTTTAGATCAACTTCAAGGTGCCACCTGTTTTTCTAAGATCGACCTACGTTCTGTTATCATCAACTTAGAGTTCGTGAAGAAGATATTCCTAAGATGCTTTTCGAACTCGTTATGGTCACTACGAATTTATGGTTATGCCTTTTGGGTTGACCAATGCCCCGCTGTGTTCATGGACTTGATGAATAGGGTATGCAAACCTTATCTCGATCGCTTTGTCATAGTTTTCATTGATGATATTCTTATCTACTCCAAGACAAAATCCGATCATGAGCGTCATCTTCGACTCATCCTAACACTCTTGAGAACCGAAAAGCTTTATGCTAAGTTCTCGAAGTGCGAATTTTGGTTGAAAGAAGTGCAATTTTTGGCCATTCGTTAACGATAAAGGAATACATGTCGACCCTTCAAAGATCAAAGTAGTGCAAGAATGGCAAGCGCCTCGTACTCCTACCAAAGTTAGATCATTTCTTGGTCTCGTTGGCTATTATCGTCGTTTTATCGCGAATTTTTCTCGTATCGCCGTTCCACTCACAGCCTTAACTCACAAGGGAAAACCCTTTATTTGGGGACCCAAACAAGAGGAGGCTTTCCAAACTTTGAAGCAAAAACTTTGTGATGCACCTATATTTACACTTCCTGATGGTTGCGAAGACTTGTGGTTTATTGCGACGCGTCAGGACAAGGCTTAGGTTGCGTTCTAATGTAGAGAGGAAAGGTGATAGCCTACGCCACAAGGCAACTCAAAGTGCATGAGAAGAACTATACCACTTACGACCCAGAACTCGGAGCAGTCGTGTTTGCTCTTAAAATATGGAGACATTACCTCTATGGTACTAAGTGTGAAATCTACACTGACACAAGAGTCTTCAGCATATCTTTAATCAAAAGGAACTGAACATGAGGCAACATCGATGGGTCGAACTCCTAAATGACTATGATTGTGAAATTCGATATCATCCTGGCAAGGCTAATGTTGTGACTGACGCCCTCAGTCGAAAGGACTATGCAAACTCAATCCATCTTTAGTGTTCTCAAATTATGACCGATCTTCAAAACCGGATTAGAACAGCTCAACATATTTCATCACGGAAAATGATGTACGAGATGAATTGTCTTGTGGAGCTGAAACCAAGCTAGAATCCAAATCGGATGGATTCTCTATTATTTAAACCGTATTTGGGTACCTGGGTCGTGATGATCTTCGTGCTTTTCTCATGAATGAGGCACACGAAACTCGATACTCTGTACATCCAGGAGCCGATAAAATGTATCAAGATCTACGATACTCCTACTGGTGGCCTAGGCATGAAGAAGGATATCGTATTTTTGTCTCCAAGTGTCTTACATGTTCCAAAGTGAAAGCTGAACATCAAAGACCTTCAGGACTTCTTGTTCAACCTAAAATACCTGTATGGAAGTGGGAAAATATAACCATGGATTTAATTACCGGGTTACCTCGCACTTCCCATGGTTATGACACCATATGGGTTATCATTGATCGTCTCACCAAATCAGCCCATTTCATTCCTATCCGTGAAGATTTCAAGAACGAGAAGTTGGCTCGTATCTATATCAATAATTGTAAGCCGTCATGGTGTACCCTTAAGTATCATATCAGATTGAGACGGTCATTTTACTTCACAAACATGGCAAGCCGTACAATCCGCTATGGGTACACGTCTAGATCTCAGACTGCCTTCCACCCTCAAACTGATGGCCAATCTGAGCGTACCATATAAAATCTTGAGGACATGTTGCGAGCATGTGTCATAGACTTCAAAGGCAATTGGGACACTCATCTGCCATTAGTTGAATTTTCGTACAACAATAGTTATCATTCAAGCATCGGTGTGGCTCCTTTTGAAGCCTTATATGGTCGTAAATGCTGATCTCCTGTATGTTGGCACGAAATTGGTGAAGCGCAAATCACTGGACCCGAATTATTCAAGAAACGACTAACAAAATTCTTCAAAACCGAAATAATCTTCTAGCAGCTCAAGTCGTCAAAAGAGTTACGCTGATAAGCGACGAAAGCCTTTGGAGTTTTGTGTTGTGATCGAGTACTTTAGAAAGCATCACCGTGGAGGGGAGTGGTTTGTTTTGGACAAAAGAGCAAGCTAGCACCACGCTACGTGGGACCATTCAAGATACTCAAAGAGTAGGTCCTGTAGCATACAAGCTTGATCTACCAGAAGAACTCAACAGAATTCATCCCACTTTCACGTATCAAACTTAAAGAAGTGTCTCGCCGACGAAAATCTCCATATTCCGTTAGAAGATATTCAGATCGATGAATCAATGCACTTCGTTGAAAAACCAGTAGAAATCATGGATTTCGGTGAAAAGCGTTTGAGACGAAGTCGTATTCCAATAGTCAAGGTAAGTTGGGAGTCAAAACGAGGACCCGAGTTTACTTGGGAACGTGAAGACTCAATGCGCGAAAAATACGCGCATCTTTTTCCGTTACAGCTGCTACATGAATTTCGGGACGAAATTTCTTAAAGTAAGGGATACTGTAACGTTCGTGTAAAACAGGTTTCCAAAATCCGCACCGTTTATTAATCAAATATCATTTAAATTATTTTTGTTATGTGCATTGTTAGTATTGATCATTTATAAATTTTTGTCATAATTAATGTTAGTTAAAAATGATAAGAACATAATTAGAGATAAAATATAAAGCAAAAAGAGTATATATATATATATATATATATATATATATAGGAAAAGGGACAAAACCGGAGTCGAACCCGGGTCTACCGTACACACGCACACACCAAACACCACTAGACACACACACTTATTGTGTAGGTTTAGAATCAAATAAAATATATAGTGAATCTGTGAGCGTTGTGAATTCAAAACCAGAACCTTGTAACCGCCCTTTTAATCAAGATATTGATTCATGATTTCGTTTTGTTCAGTGGCTTAAACCGGTTTCAAATTCATTGAATCCTTTACCGGAAACCCATGATTAAGGTAATAACCGTTCGAATTTAATGATTCCTAATCAAGGTTGAAACCGAAAATTTAATCGATCCCCTGTGTTTATAAATACTCTGTGTTAGAAAGCTCAACTCGCCTATTCATTCAAATCAGTTTAGGAGACTTTCTGTTCAATTCTTCTGTGCACCTCGCCAAGTCGGAATACCTTACCGGAAGTTCACCCTCCTCGTTTTGTGGGTAACAAAAACTTCTTGTTTATCTCTTTTACGATTTGAATTACATTAGTATATCAGTAATCAAATAAACATCTGGTGATGATTTCAATCTGGTTTTAAAAAGAGGTTCAGTTCTGAAATGATTCGATGAAGAAGATGAATTTTTAGATGGGTATAACATTATTTAAAAGCGGGTACAACTGGGTTAGACACACAGTCCAGTGGTGGAACTGTGTGCATATTTAACATACATGTCCGAGTTCGAGCCTAGTACAATACCGGTTTTATGGAATAAAATGTTTCTTTTTAAACAAGCCTAACAGACCCGTTTCAGTATGTGTATGAAATATAAAAGAATTTTAGTTTATGTTGGGTTAGACACCCAGCCCAGTTGGTTGGGCTGGGTGCAAGGTGTTAGTGTGATCGCGGGTTCGAGACTTGTATCCCTCACCGGTTCGATAATTAAAATTCTTTTTAAAATTTATTAATTCCTGATAAAGCTAACTAGTGTATAAATATAATTAAAATAAGGAATCTAATGGGTTAGACACGTAGCTTAGTTGGAAGAGCTGCGTATGTCAACCGAGAGGTCTCAAGTTCGAATCTCACCGCGCACGTGCCTAAAGTTAACTATAGAACCGGTCAGGCCCTCATACGGCCAGACCTGATATTTTTTATTACTATTTTAATTAATTTTATTTACTTATAATACTTATATATATTTCTTAGGTTAAAAATTAACTAAAAACACTCAATAAATACAATTTCAAATGCTATAAAATTTCCATAAAACCCACCTAAAGATCTAATAAAAAGGATTAAATAAAAGTGTTAATATATTTATCGAATTATCGTATTATTATTTTAGGTTAGTATTCGTTCGTCGATCGAATCCTCAATTCGTACACATTCATTATCTTCAAAGAACGCACCACTGTGAGTGAATCCTTACAAATTCCCCTTTTTAATCATGTTTTGGGGTGTATAATGTGTCGTACATGTTTATTTATTTATTTTAACTACTCGTGCTAACATCGTAATGTGATCAAATGTGTATATTTATTTGGTATGATTATGTGTGTTTACATTCTTCATTTCGTGCAATCATTCATTTAAGGCCCATCAATTCTTCGTGTGATACGAGTTGAGCATCAGTGCCTCATAGATCGGCTCCGTTTGATTGAACCTTGATCTAAAGTTCATCATGCATCATGTCTTATGGCTATTGTGGATATTGTGTGGTTGTGATTGTTTAAATATGCGCATCTGCTCATTTATGATTTACGCAGATTTTTATTTAATTTAACTAATATAAAACAAAAGTTAAATTGTTTTTACTTACTTCCTTTCCAACTTTTGTTGACCCAAATCTTTGTTTTACGCATGATACAGGTGAACAAGCTGAAGAGAGAAACACATAGAAAGGGCCTTAGAAGATTAAATAAAATTATTACGTTCTGAACAATGTTTGAATTTATTGGTGTTTGTATGACTCGTTGTGTTTGAATATTTGAAGTTTTAATTTCAATTTAATAAATATGAAACTTATTAGTGTCATTAGCTTTGGTGATAACCAAATTATGCCCCGACTATTTCCGCTACGGGTCAGGGTGTGACAGTTCGTTGAGAAACCCATATCGATCGAGGATCGACAGGTTAAGAACTCCGAAGGAAATTAATACCTATAGTAAAAGTTAAGTGGGACGCATTTAGAGGTCCCGAGTACACATGGGAGGTTGAGTCCACTATGCGACAAAAGTACCCCCTCTTTTTGAATAAAATCTCGAGGTCGAGATTTCTTTAAGGGGTGAAGATGTAACACCTCGTAAAATCGTGTCCAATAGTATAGTGACACGTGTTGTATTTTATTTAAGTCTATTAAAGACTAACAGAGACTTAAAGCGTCAACATGCTTAACTAAGTCTCTGAGTGATCTTCTGATGTAACATGCATAAATCGAGCCTCTGAATGACATTAGTGTTAGCATGCTTAAATCATAGCCTCTGGTGACCATTAGTGTCAACATGCTAAAACTTGGCCTCTGAGTGACCGTTGTGTCAACATGCCCAGCCTCTGAGTGACATCGTGAGTCAACCATGCTTATAGCAGCCTCTGAATGATCTTTTACGAAGCCTAACTCTCGTATGTTCCATTTATTGGACAAGAGGGATTAAATCCGTAATTATGTGAAAGTTGGATAATGGAGGGATTAAAAGTGTCAACATGTTAATTTATACCTCTAAGTGACCTTTTAACGATCCGAAAGCTCGACAATGTCCGGGCATAGTCCCGGTACGCCAAATGTTGACTATGGATGGCTAAAAGTGCTAAAAAGGTGTTTTTAGAGGTTTTAAGGGTGTTTAATAAGTTGAGGGGCTAAAAGTGACAAACTTCAAATCTGCCTATGATACGCTCGCGCGGGCGCGAGAGGCCTGTATCTGCAGAAAGTTCGCTTAGCCTCCACACATATTGCCAAAAACCATTTGATTCGAAACCAGGGACTTACAAACAGCTATGCCACATTTTAGGACACTTGTAAGCTCCCTCTTACACCCCTTAGCACCTGACATCACCTCCTTCAAGCTCTCCAACTATAAATAGGTGCAAAGGTTCAACCTTTGAACTTACACCTTTCTCATTTTCAACTCTATCTCCCTCCTCTGGAAGATCCTAACTGAAAGGAGCATCCAACTTAGTTCAATTTCATTCTAGGAACCTCTTGTAAATGTTCCTTCCTTGTGCATTTTCGTTTATAGGCTTTTATAGCCAAAAGTCAAGCGTTTTATGGAAAACGCTTTGACTTTCGGTTAAGACCATTGTGGTCCAGCCATTGTTCTTAACAAACATGGCTAAGTGATCATAATAAGGTAGTTGTTAATCCCTATAAAGGGCACCTCCTGAAGATCAATTGACGGGTCAAGTTTATGATATTAAAAAGTCAAACAGGCCATTTTTCTAGAAAAATCATAAATTGATCTTATATATGTTACGAAACTTGTTTTTACACTAAAAAAAGTTGGTAATAATTATTAGAACATGTAAGAACATGTCCGGCTCATCAATTTCAGTTCTAGGGTCGGTTCGCAACCGAAAGTCATGAAGTTTGACATCTGCTTTGACTTTTGATTCTGACCCAATTTAGATTAGTTACCTACTGATCTAAAGTTGCATTATGATTGTAATATAATGTATCATAACCCTCTGAGGTTATATTACATGATCATTACCAAAATCTGAGTTTATGCGCAAGTTCCATAATTATGTCATTTTTGACTAAAATGTCCTTTTTGCATAAAACAAGGTTTAAATGATAATGAGCTTAAAAATAAGTTTCCTACTGATATAATATTATAACTAGGATTATTTGGGATGTCAAACCAGATTATAAACTGAGTTTACAAGCAGGTCCTTGAATTATGTCGATAAATGACGATTTAGCCCTTGTGGCTCATAAAATGGTTTTAATCAAATCTTTTCAAGGTAAATCCTTTACCTACTAATATGTTATATTAAACAACATATCTCAGAAATTTTAATTTGACCATAACAACTGTTTTTATTAAACATCGCATAAAACGTCATTTTACGACATAAGCGCCGTTTCGGCGCATAGTATGGTTTTAAACCATATTAATTGACCAAGACTTGTTACCTACTGATTTTAAAATTTATTTTAAACATATTTACAATAGGTACAAGATATAAACTCGGAACCCCAAATAATTTATAAACTATGTGTAAAATGATCAAAATGCCCCTTCGGTACATATTATGGTTGTAAAAGATAAATTACACATACAATTGATATCATACTGATATTATATCATGAGTAATTTATTTTTCCAAAACACTTATGGTTATAACATTAAATTATAATCAAGTTCCTTTTATACGATATGAAATTACCAAATGCCCTTGTAAGGCATAATTTCATTTTAAAACCTTAACGGGCATATAAGTTGATATCCTACTGATATTACAACTTTATTAAAGTATAATGGCATATAGAACTTGTCCATGACTTATCCGGTTACCCGATATCGCTAATATGTGTACGGTTAAGTATATGTAACTTTGTTACGGAAATTAACCGAACGGGTTTAACCTTGTCATTTAATTTAATCCAGAATGCTTATAGTTTACCTATATTATGCAAGTCAAGGTACTTGTCGGGTTTAAACTACATTCTATCCGATCATCGTTTAATCAAGCGCTATACGTCTTGATCCCGTACACTATTCGGTCTAAGTCTATGACTTAAATAAGACCGTTAGTATTTAATTGGTTAGCTTATGCCATAATCCAGACTAGAGCCTTCCGGTAAATGCTATATACACTTAATTCATTTTGGATACGGCTGAGATATAAAATCTTGCATTTTAAACAAGGCTAATTCAGGTAAATACTCTTGAATTATTTTCCCAATACAGGCTTGGGATATGAGAAATTATTATCGCTTGGTCAGAAATGGGATTAATCGAATGTCGGATTGTGGCTAGTAAATCCGCATATTCCGTTTTAATCAGTTTTGTTTGATAACTTAAACATCAGGGGCTAAATTACCATGTCCTGGATATCCTCGGCTCATTACATTAGATAATGGCCACGACCTTAGCGCGGGGTGTAGGCATACACCTGACAGACGCTCAAATGCAAATTACCCAAGACGTTGGGGATAGCTCCTCTATGAGTTCTAAGTGGTGTGTATTTAATCATGTCTCGGTCTCTGTACTGGGCCCCGTATGTATGGACAAACATGTGAATCTGTTAACAAGGTTACAAAGTAACTTTCCCAAGTTATAAAAGATTTGTGCCCTGTGCAATTAAATCTAATTTCTAAAATATTTTCAAAATGAGTCAGTCGGGTGTATTTACCAGCGAAAGCTGGCGTATTTTCAAAAGACTAAGCTACAGGTACAATACGAAATAGGCTGGAAGCTGCTAGGTAGTGAAATAAGAGGATCTTGCAAATCCTTAGATCTGCCCTAAAGTCTGTTTTATATTCTTTCTTTGTATATTTATGATCCGCCTGTGGATCTTCTATTACGAGCCTGTATATTATTTTATATTTCCAACATTCGGTTTGTAATAGTAATTTTACTCCAAGACTTCCGATGTTCCGTGTTTAATTGATTATGATGTTATCAACTGACGTCACGATACTCCCCACCCGGGCCCACGGTGTATGAATTTGGGTTGGAAATCCGGGGTGTGACAATTAAAAAGCGCCTCGACAAAGAGGCGGGTTTTGGGTGGACGAGTTACCAACAATTCTGTGGGCCAATCAAACAACGCCCAAATCATGTAGCAAAGAAACGCCATTTAGTTTAACATATGGCACAGAGGAAATGATTCCGCCAGAGGTAGGACTTCCATCCTTTAGGTGGCTGACCACACAAGATGATAACAATCAACGCCTCTGGGAAAACCTGGACCTTCTGGAAGAGCGACGCGAGGCAGCGGCTATTAGCGAAGCACGATACAAACAAGCTATGGCAAATTATTATAATCAGAGAGCAAGTGTTGTCATTATCCAAGTGGCGCGATTATGTCCTACGAAACAATGAAGCCAGCAGCGCGAAAAGCACAGGCAAGATGGGTCCCACCTGGGAGGGACCCTATAGGATTCGGGAAGTTTTAGGTAAAGGAGCATATGCACTGGAACATTTGGATGGCACCTAGATTCCGCGATCATGGAATATAGCTCAACTTAAGAAATGCTACATGTAATTTCCCTACCCTAATGGCGGGATTGAACATTTCGTTATTTGTCCTTCTTTTTGTTAAACGTCTTTTGTTAATCATTAATAAAAATTCGATCTTTTGATTACATATGAACAATCACGACAGCACAATGCTATGCATAATACTAGTAAAAACCTTTGCTTTTCATACAAAGTCATAAGGGGTATATAACACTTGATATTAACATGACGATTTATCTAGCAAGTCGTCTTTGTCAAAAGTATAACAAAGTTTACAGCGCTAATAAGTTAGATGCCTTGGTAATAGGCATGTAAACTATCTTCTATCGGACTTAAGTGAAATCTTATGCGATTTACACCATAGTCCGAGAAAACCAAGTACTTGGCCCGTTCCTATATAAGCGGAACAACAAAAGTAGATTCCTCAACGAGTTTGCTAATCAACACCTGATAGCATCTTCATCACTTTTGCAGGAGTATGAAGTATGTCGGTGTTCATCACAACCAGGTCGGGAAACAAAGCTAGGCCATCCTCCAACCAGGTGTCATCGGCAATAGCTCATCAAGCCCTGAAAACTGTTCAATCCGTCCATCTTTGGTCACCAATGATCGTTGAACGTTCGTCATACCGGTGCACATCGGGGTCTCTCGCAAGGAAAGTAAGGCATCGGCAGCCTCGCAAGACTATAATAGCTCAGACACACGACCACGATGGTCAACTCTACCCATGGTAATGTCACAAATGATCAACAGTTACATGAGAGTAACGATTAAATAGACATATAAAGCCATAATGAAAAATAGACGTCAAACAGTCATATCGCCACTATGTCAGGTGGCAAGGTCAGAGTAATCATTAGGCATTAAAAATAAGCTTATGTCATATAGCAGTGATTAAACAAAAAAGGCAAATATCTTAATACATATTGTCTGGAAGGCGACAGGTGCCCAAAATATTAATTAATGTTCACAACATGGGAAGATGAAACATCAAGCAAGCGGCACAATGCTTCCGGGTCCTCACTCTCAGCAGCATCCAGAATTTGTTGAAATTTCGGCATGGGGTCATTGGTTACTGCAGTCAAAGTCTCTGCCATAAGGTTTGATGCAGCAACGTTCGCTGTTTGGAACTCCTCGGTGACCTGTTCTTCACGGTTATAGGTAAGGTAGGCAGCATGCATACCATCATGACGCCCAGTTTCATAGGCGGCGGTAGCCAGCTCATCAAGTAAGCCGCTGAAGTAGGGGGATCTCCTAAGGAATTCAAAGCAAGATTGCGCGCCCTGTGAGCTCCACCATTTTGCCTCATTTTTCAGCAACTCCAGCTGGGTTGTTAACTCACTTACTTCAGCTAGGGACTGATTATTGGCATTTTCAATTTCGACATGGCGAGATTTCTCGGCATCAAGTTGTTGTTGCAGACAATTATTTTGAACCAAGAGATCATCATACTTTTGGTTGACTTGCTCAAACCGCGACTGGGTATCCTCCATCTCCGCCATTAGGGCAGTGTGTCGTTCTTGCACCTCCGACACAAACTCACAATCAATTTGTAGACCCTGTACCTGGGAAGTTAGATTAGAAACCTTTTCCGCCTCCGCCACAGCTTTACGCTCCAGTTCCCGTTGGACCTTCAAAGAATGAGATATCATCCGCTCTTTCTCTTGACACTCGCGGGCCCATATCACATGCTCTTCGGCCAAGTTAGATGTTACCCGTTTCAAGTCCTCCTCGGCCTTTTGTTACTCATTTATCAGGCGCTTTTCTCTGACCCGGGCGGCATTCAGTAAGCTATCTTTCAGGTGCAACTCATCCATCATTTGTTGAACCACCTGCCGTGACTGATAACAATCCTAACTTTAACATATTGGTCAACAATAGTACCAACTAGGAAAATGTTTTATGACAGTCCTAAGTTTTAGCTTATTTTTTCTCAGCGATTCCATACTAATAAAAGTTAATTAGTTAGTTTTTACTGACGTTATCAAAACTTTGCCACATAAGCAGTCAACGTTAGCCAAACTTTGACTTTTTTTAGTCACATAAGCAGTTCATGCTAGCAAAAACTATTTGAGTTAACTTTTAGTTAGTTGGGACTGTTGTCGACAAATATGTCAAAGTTAAGATTATTGAAATCTAATTTTTCTTATTTAAAAGTAATTATTGTGGTTTTTTAACCTTTAATTTAATTTTACATGTAATTTTCGTTAATAACACACTGAACTAAAATTTATCAACGTCGATTAGTAATTATCTTAAAAAATGATGATAAAGTATATTAATTTAAAAAGAGGGCATGTGAATCTTCTTTCATGTTTGAAGATTATGATTGGTTTCTTATGGTGAATGCAGCCAAAAGAAACCATATTAAACTCTAAACACTAAACTCTAAACACTAAACTTTTAAACCATAAACCCTAACTGATAAACCATAAACCCTAATCATAAACCCTAAATCTAACCGATAAACCATAAACCCTAAACCCAAACCATACACCTAAACCCTAACCATAAACCCTTAAAGACTAACCCTAAACCCATAAACCCATAAAGACTAACCCTAACCTTAAACACGTAAACCCGTAAACCCATAAACCCTAAACACTAACCCCTAAACACATAAAGCCTAACCCATAAACCCTAAACCTCAAACCCTAACCCATAAACCCTAACCATAAACCATAAATCTAAAACCCTAAATCCTAAATCCAAAACCTAAACCCCCAAACCTTAAATCCTAAACCCTAAGCAATATCTCCTAACCCCTAAACCCAAACCATAAACCCTTAAAATCTAACTAAACCCCTAAACCTAAACCATAAACCCTAAACCCCAAACCATAAACCCTAACCCCTAAACACTAAACCCCAACCCCTAAACACTAAACCCCTAAACCTAACCCTAAACCATAACCCATAAACCCTTAACCATAAACCCTAGACCATAAACCATAAACCCTAACCCCTAAACCCTAACCACTAAACCCTAAAACCTAACTCCTAAACCTAACTCCTAAACCTTAAACCTTAAAGTTCAATCATAAATATGTATAATTAATGATCCACTCACCAACGTCGATCATTAAAGTTCACTACTCCCATCTATACAACGTCGATCATTAAAGTTCACTACTCCCATCTATACATTTTCTGTAAGCAGTTTAGAAATAACAATATATTTATTAGTAATTATACTGGTTTATTTTAAATAAAGTATATTAATTTAAAAAAATGATGATAAAGTTCTCATGTTCAACATGCAAGAGGGCATGTGAAGCTTCTTTCATGTTTGAAGATTATGATTGGTCTCTTATGGTGGATGCATCCAAAAGGAATCACATTAATCCACAAATATAACAAACAATAAATAACAAATCACATGCTAAACGTAGTGTAGATGAATCACGTATACGAATTTGCATTTGCCTGACACAATACAATAAACAAGTCAAATTTACAGAAATCACACACATAAGTGAAACTTACATTTTCTAAACTCTTATTGTAATATCAATTGTCTTGTTTATCATTTTTTAGAAAAAGCGGTTTTGAGATTTTATCTTAATACAAACCATTATAATCAAAAGTGAAATTTTAAAATCCTAAACACCATTCAAATGCGTTGATTGAAACCAAATAATGAACATATGTAATAGTGATAGTGTAGGGATTTGAGGTGTAACATTATGATTTATATAAACTACACCTTTTGTAAACCCTAATCTCAATCGAAATACAATTAGAAGGTTTATTTTTTAACATATACTAAAACAGACTTATACAACAACGATCAATCCTCAAGGCCCCTCGGTTCGTCTTTCATATTTTGAGGTGGTTTTAGTTGAACCTTGAAAGCGTGTAAAAAGAAGTTGTTGAGTGAAAACCTCACTGAAATGAGAAAAATTCTTGTAATACTCTCTATGCTAAATTTCAAATAGAAACAAAATGCCTATATGTTACGTAACATACTATTTTATGTACATTTTAGTTTTCCACACTTTGACTTCATATATATTCACTTTAGTCCTCCGGCTTCTATTTTTGACCTCTTTTACATAATGTGTGACCATTTTTCGAAATCTGAGTTCTTCGATGGTATAATTTCTTACTAAGAATCCCACAATGTTTTGGAGCTCTGTATTTTCGGGCTAAATCGACCAATGAACCATCCTTTAACTTTCAACTTCCGTAGTCATAGTAACTTGTACTTATAAAGGAGGGCTGCTAGTCAGCCTGGGCTGTGGGAGTGTTTGGACATTTATAGCACTCTCAAGCCCGGAACTAAACTACAACATCTAAAAACTCATTAGAAGGTGCCCGAGGCACAAGCCCCAGTGAACACTCTCCGAGTGTCAAGTCATTGATCTATAAAATGTAAGATATATGATATAAGTATATGCATTCATATATAATAAAACAGGAGTTTAGAGAGGGAGTGTAAGTAAAAGAAGTCATTCGTTTACTTATTTAAATTTAATGGGAAATTGTCAAATGGAGATGACAACGGAGAGCCCAGAATCATTAATCCTTAGCTAGAAGCTTATAAAGTAAAATCATGAGACTGTTGCAATAAGTATTCGAAATTGGACCCGATAAAAAAAACCTGAAACCGGTTCTTCTTGTACCCGGGCATTTTATATCCGTAACCGAACCCAACCCTACGCGTAGGGTATGGATAGGGTATACATTTTAAGCTCAATACCCGTACCTGAAACCGTACCCGATTAATACCCAAAAATACCCGAATCGATGATACCCTATATGCGGAATTGGGTATACCCGATACCGGTTTTTCTAATACCTAATAACATAACTGAATTTTTAAGTATATTTTTATGTTTACTTTAGAACTTTTATAATTAAGCTTTTTTTAAATGCATTTTCTAAAACAAATAATTTGTACTTAGTGAATTCATATTATTGTAATTTATTTTAACATTTAATTTTTAAACGAATTTACATTTGTGTAAATAATAATAATAAAAACTTATTTTTAAAAACCGGGTATTAGTACTCGGTTCAATACCCGGTTATACCCAACCCGAGTACATAATGTATGGTTTCTTTGTTCATAACCGTAGAACGCTACCCGTTTTCTCTCAATACCCAATTTTCCAATAAACCATTATACCCGGACTCAGTTCTACACCCGAAACCGACATAAAAAAAGGGATTTGTGCACCTCTAATCATGAGTTCATGACTTTTTGAGTTAAGGGAGAAGATCCTCAAAAGAAGTGAGCTGGGGCACCCGAATTACTGGTTTTGTTAATGGTAGTACTTGTATGGGCTTTAAAAGGTTTCCACTAAATGGGCCTAATTGACTGGCGTGTTCCACTCCTACTAAATGAGTAAACGGTATCTACAATACAAGATTCTAAAATCACATGTATGAGAAACAACTTAGAAAATAATCAGTGATTAGGAGTATGTGAATCGAACAATATCTACCATCTTATGTTTCAAGATTCTTCATTTGTAATAATCACCCACAAGGAAATGATTTGCTTCATTATTCCAAGCAGTGTCGAGAGAATTAACTATATATGAAGATCGTATATTTAGCAAAATCATGCTTTCTTATTGCTGGCAGTAGTACCCTAAGCCGCATCAGAAGCATGGAAAGTAACTACAAATAATGATGAATCCCCATCGTTCATTTTGAAGGATATACGGGTGTCCAGTGACATTAGCGCATATTTTCGCTAAAATATGTATTTTCATGCGGTAATGAGGATTACATGATTATTGTATCTATCCACCATACTACTACTACAACTAGGATACCAAACCATTGCAACAATAAGAAATCATATATATATGATACAGTTTCAAAATATCGACAGAATTCTTGATATTGTAACGAAAGTAAAGAAACAAATCTTTTCATAATCAGTAGCTACCGTAACTAAAAGAATATCAAAAACATAGTTGAATGGATAATAATGCGCGATTGATATATTCCGTGGTGGACAAAATAAGGTGTAGTTTAGCAGTATATTTTAGAGAATGTGTGAGTTGCCGTTTACCGGAATCATGATAATAAAATGAAAAAGAAATGATTTGTTTCTTTATTTTGAAAATGATAGCCATGTCTAAAAAAGCACTTAAAGACGTCTGGTAGTCTGATACAGTGATGCTCACAGTCCACTGATACATAAGTTTCGTTGGATTCTCAAAAAAATAATTTGACTATCATTGTTAGAACTAGAAATATAGAAACAAACTTGCTAGTCAATAATATGGTTAACAGTCTTAATCTTCTTCCACCACAAAAATATAAGGTAACAGGGACTCACTAGTACACGCAACAAGCTAATATACCCGATTAAAATGTTTAACATAATTTGAAAACCAATTTACTGTATTTTTTAGAGAAAATCGGAGACTGGAACTTTTTAAGAGAAGAAGAAATATGCAAATGAAACATAACTCTGGAAAAAAAAAACATTTATCAAACAAAAGCTACAACATTTATTGTCAAGAGTCAGTTTTGCTTTTTGACTTTTTAGTGATTTTCTGAATGGTATTACATACATATATATAGTTGTAGACCTGGCAAACGGGTCGGATCAGGTCGGGTCATGGGTCAATACGGGTTCGGGTCAATATGGGTTACGGTCAAAACGGGTCAATTACAAAAAAAAGTTGTTTTGGTTCGGGTCGAAACGGGTTCGGGTTGAAACGGGTCCGGTTCAGAACGGGTTTCAGGCCGGGTCGGATTGGTTAAAAATGCTTTTTTTTTAAAAGAGAGAGAGAGAGAGTTTGTACATCAAGGGGCAATTTTGTCGGGTTGAAACGGACCCCAGTTAGGGTTGAAACAGGTCTGGGTCGGCTATGTGATTCTGCCTTTGGTAGTGGTAGCGTTTCAGTTCAGCCGCAAAATTGTTTATCTTTATCATCTTTGGGGGTTATAATCATATACAGTTACTTGATGTGCCGATTTCGCCATCTTTAGCCAAAAGTCTATTTTATCCTGTATGATGCTCTCTTCTCTTTTGTGGAAGTGCATGAGAACATCAACCTCTTCTGCAGATATGAGTTTTAAAATTATAATTACATACAATTCATCAACTACTCATTAAAATTGAGCATAATATGAATGTGATTATCCAGCCCAACTCATTTGTAGTTAGCAATAAAAAAAAGAAAAAAACAATTATATAATTTAATTCAATAGCATGCATAATTGTTACCTCTATTAACAGAGTATCCGAATACTTCATAAAACACCCCGTATACATCACACGACCCTCAGACCACGACAAACATTTTGTGATCAACAATGACGTATTATCCAAACACGCGCGACAAGAATTCGGGGTTAAAGTCCTCCAACACTCCGCCAACACGTAAACCGACTCATTCCTGCTAGCCACTAACATGTGCACCCTACCAAAATACTCACTACTTCTTGACGCATCCGTTACATCATCCAACAACGCCTCCTTTACCGTTTCAATACGATACACTCTTCCTTGTATTACTGCAAACAAAACTATCATCAGGCCCTGTATACTCATGGTAAAAACTGTAGTTTTGCACTCGCATAGAATTAATTCAAGAAGTAATATATCTTTTGTTTCAGCTTGTGTTCGGTACACCTATTTTAGTATTTACATAATTGCCCCTGTTTTGGATTAATAAGTAGGGATGAGCTCGGTACCGGTACTGAAAATACCAGTACCGAAATTTGCCAAATATGGGTACCGGTACCAAAAATGTTCGGTACTGGAACCGAAAATGTTTGGTACAGGTACCAAGTCACATATGCTCATCCCTATTCACAAGCCAAAAAAGGTTGAAATAGCATAACCAATCAGATAGCTCTAAATAATTGTAATAAGGATAAAGATTCAAGAACCTCAGATGTTGAACAATCCGGTAAAATCCAAAATAATCGACCAACAAATTACCACAATCAAACATGGAAATCACTGTCTAGAACATCAAATACACATATATAGCATTAAAGTCCAATCAAATCTTAACAAACCAACTCATAATGTGGGAATATTGTAACTGCAACAGTTAGAAGAGCTTCGAAGATGCAAAATCAAATAACCAAAACTCACATTTCATCTCACATTGTAAAATCAAATAACTACAACAATCAATAACTCGTAAACTGATTAATAAAACACTTTCAATTTCATTTAAGCAATTCAACAAACACTTGGTGAGCAAGGATGGTGGGGTCTAAACAGTAAAACAAACTGCTACAAATATTATTGAGGAAGATCATCAATTGATTGAAAAGTTTACCTCTAAGGTTTGAGATGGATGTAGAAGAAGATTAATTGATTATAAATCACAAGGACTAATCAATTGTTTCAACACAAATCTATAACCGAACATTTGTTTATCTGAATCTAATCATTGAAAATATGATACGAAATTTGGTTCGGATTTTACTGATGAAACGATACTGTGTCAGCAACTAAGATTTTAGAGATGAATCGAACAAGAAACCCAATGACTTCAGAGATGAATTGAACGATTCCAGATGCTAGATTGAGCAGAAACGATTTCAGTCATTACCCTTCATTCGTTCAAATGTGATTTCAAAGACCCGCTTGATTTGTTGTTCAACCCTGTTTCACCCGTTATGATTTTTCTCTTGACCCGTTTCAGCCTTTTCATCTTTTCAGTTTCATCCATTTTGACCCATCAAAAAATATTATTAAACCCAAAACAACCCAGGAATTTAATATTCTGACCCAAAAGGACCCAGAATCAACTTAATGGGTTACTTTTGCCAACCTACTTTTGGCTATAGATGACGAAATCGGCACATCAAGTAACTCTATATGATCATAACCCCAAAAGACAAAAAGATAAACAATTTTTGCGTCTGAACTGAAACGCTACCACCTACCTGAGGCAGAATCACATAGCCGACCCAGGCCTGTTTCAACCCGACAAAATTGCCCCTTGATGTACAATCTCTCTTTTTAAAAGATAAAGCATTTTTAACCAACCCGACCCGAAACCCGTGCTGACCCAGACACGTTTCAACCCGAACCCGTTCCGACCCGACCCGTTTCGACCCGAACCAAAACAACCCTTTTTGTAATTGACATGTTTTGACCCGAACCCGTATTGACCCATGACCCGACCCGACCCGTTTGCCAAGTCTAGAGAAGAATAATGTTGTTATATTAATTATAGACTTTTTAGTTGAATAATAAACTTTTTTTTAAACTTTTGCAATTATCATATATTAATCTTTATTATGAATACAACATATAATAAGACTTGCAAGACAAATACAATCATCATAAATCTTGATATTGGTAACATCTTATAAAACGCGTCTCGATGACCGCTCGTTATACTTGGCTTCGACCAAGTCACTAGTTGAATAAAATGGAAAACTATGAAAGGTTTACACTTTACACCAATGCAAAATTCAGTCAAGTGGGCACTCAAGACTTCAACGGCAATGGCCCCGGAAAGAAGTTTCCAGAAACACAAATGGTTTATTATTCTAAAAAATATACTCCGCAAGTTCGTATTTCTAGTGTATATTCAAATCAAACGAGACTTACTTTGATAATAATAATAATAATAACAACAACAAGAGTAAATTACAACTTTTGCCCTTTGTGCTTCTTCCATTTTAACCCTATCAGGCAAAAAAAATCTTTTGACATCTAAGCCTCTATCGTCATGTTTTCTAATCAGTTTGGCCTCTATCACTAACCTCATCCATTTACTTAGTTAAAAACTTGTCATATGTCCCGCACATAAGGCTCATTTATGCTAATTCACCTACCCACTTATAAAGCCTTTAGTTAAAAAAAAACCATTTACATCGATATCCTTTTTTTATTTGACCATCCCCTAAACCCTAATTCAAACCTCTATGACTCATAGAACGTTAGAACCTTCTGTCATAACACTTCACTGGTCGTGATTTGTCTGAGAACATAAATGTTGTTATAACTAAATTAAAAAGTTCTCAAAGCGGGTTAAAGAATGAAAACTACAAAGGGCACATCAGTGACAACACGTTTGGTATTTCATAGGTCATAACAAACAATTGAAACTTAAATTCAAGTTAAAAGAGAAAAAAAAAATTCACTTGGTGTGCATAACTTGAATATCTGTTTCTCTTGATGATAGCAAGAGGGTTCTTGTAACAACCATATTCCCAACAACCGGATTCAAGAAGCGATTGGTCACCGCGTCAATTCGATTGCGACTGTTGCCAAAAAAATATGCTAAAGTTTCACCTGTTCTAGAGTTAATGGGCTCAACAACGCCCCCATTAATGTATTTTTTTTTTAATAAAGCCTTCAGGCTTGTAACCCATACCACCCCATGGCGCATGAGCAATGAATCCTTCTAGCATGCTTGAACATATATGCAGATCAAAGAAAAACTAATAATGGTATATTTTATACAACACAAAATTGGTATTCATATATGCTTTGCATCAGTTCAACCTAATTTTATAAATTTTAGCATTCATAAAGTTAAACACATAGAACACAAAAAAACACACATTTAACCTAAATTCTTCATTCATTAAGCACATAATCACAACTCAGTTGATATCCTCTTCAATTAGCAATTCAAAATCCATTTCCACCAGAAAATTGCACAAAAAAAAACTTACAGCGAAGTAACACAAAATTAACAAACAACAATCTTTATTTCAACAAATTTGACTAAAAATGAAGACTAAATTGCAAAAAAAAAAACCCGGCTCATGCAGTTCTTGTTAACAGCGTTCTAGCAAAAGCAAACGAAACCTCGATCACCGTCGCAAACCCTAGATAATTGCTCCGCCACCACCAGTAGTCACAACTTACACAACAAAACCATCCTCAGTTGAGTGTAGTTGTGGGCGCACCACGGAAGAAACGCTTATGCTGCTCTATCTCTCCCTGTCTATGATCTCCTTCTCTTTCTCTCTCGCTATATATCACATATGTGCAATCAGGACTTTGATTGGAACCCAGGATGAAAAAGACGTGTGTTCAATGTAATTTTGTTTGATTAGTGATAAGAGCCAAAAACGTTAAAAAACATGATGTTAGGGGCTAAGATGTTAAAAATTCTTTTTTATACTAAGGTTAAAATGAAACATAATGATAAAAATAAAAACCCACTAAGAAACGTTTATATCATTGACCAGTCCATTTAATGGTTATTTTATATCATTGATATAATTAATTTAATCTTAAAATTAATTTAAGGATATTAGATATAAATAATCTTAACCTTCATTAATTGACTGATGTTCTAACTTTTAATTTGTATCATACAACTCTAACTTGAACTTATTTTTGTCATTTTCAATAATGAACCTAACTCAATTATCAATTGATGCCAGATGCCACGTCACTAAGTAAGTGCCACATCAGATACAACGTCCGCAAAAAGACCATGTTAGATGTCACGCCACTAAACAAAGTGGCACGTCAACAAAAAACTACATGAGTTAGGGTTTAGTTAGTCTGGGAGTGCTAGAGGAAAATAAATTGAAAGTTAGGAGTACTGTGATACAAATCAAAAGTTGAAAGTGATATCGGTCAATTGGTAAATGCAATATTCCATTGATTTATGACAACGTTATAATTATTAAGAAGTTATCTATGTATGAAATACTAAAAAGGAAATGTACTTGCAATTTCGTAACCAATATTTTTAGGACTGGACCGGACGTCGAAGAGGTCTCCTTATGGGTCCACTAGTCAACCCGATCGAACCGGTAGGATCAGATGTCAAAATCGAGTGATGTTGAAATATTACAAAAATAAATAGGCTAAAATTAAAAAAAAATCAAAATCCGATTTAACCCTCAAAAAATCCAGCCCAACTACCCGGTTTCTAGTCGTTCCTAGTCCAACCGACCGGTTCGACTCTAAATGGGTCTAATAGGGTGAACCGGACCAGATAGACCCCGGTTCCTTGTCCAACTGAGCAGTCGTTCAAATTTTAAAAATATTGTTTATGACATAAACTTAATCCAATAGTCAGGATTTGTAGCATAATGATAGTGTATTTTTCTTTAAATGGTTGAAGGTTGTAATTATATAATGGATGTTATTGTAAATTTAGAAATAGATTTAAAGGATATATTTGTTACCCATTCCAAAAAAAACTAAGCCAACAATACCTTTTATTTTTTATTCTTCTCTATTTTTAATATAATTCATTTTTTAGAACTATATTATCAAACTCATAATTTTTATTAAGTGGGTCAAGCAACTTAATAAATTATTTAACGTTTATTATTAAGTCGATTAAGCAACTTAATAAACTACTTACTATCCTAGCCTAGGTTTCAAATGATCATGCCTATAAAGTTATTATTTTCATTAATTTCTTTAATCTCCACTAAAGTTATAATCTTTTTTAATTTCTTTAATCTTCACTATTTCTCATATAATTCACTTTTAAAAGAGTTATACCATCAAATTCAAATATAAAACAATTGGGTTAGAATCACGTGTATTACATGTGTTAAATAAATGTAATGTTACATACTTAGTAATAAAAAAATTATGTATTTTTAAAAATTGTGTATTGCATGGGATGTATAAAACTTTGTATTTAGTAGTTGAATAAAAAGTATAATATCATTTGTTAGCATATACAATCGTCATATATCTTAAAAGATGAGCTTTAGTCTAACAATATAAATTCTGTAAAGTTAACTATTAAATATATTTATTTCAACTGTGCATTATTTTTCTATTCTTTTATAAATGTTAATTTAACTAAATTACAATTATAAGGGAGTTAAGTATCATTTACGTCACTGTGGTTTGTTCACTTTTGTCATTTCAGGTCAAATTTCAAAATTATACCATTTTCCTCACACGTAACCATTTCAATAAAAAAATATAGAGTAAAATGCCATTTTTTCTTTGAACTAATTGAGTTTTTTTTTTAACTAGGGTTAGTTTTCTAGGCTGAAATGACACGTTTCAAGAATGTTAATGAGGAAAATGATGCAATTTTGAAATTTGGCCTGAAATGACAAAGTTGAACAAACCACAGAGACATAAACGATACTTAACTCTTATAAATACATAGAAATATTTATACGTATAAGAAAATTAGGACTAAAATTTAGAACCTTTTTTTCTAATGCCATCTACAAGTTGTGAATACCTAGAGAACTCAACTAAAATGAAGGTTTTTTTTCATTATTTTTTTTTCAAAATCTTAAAAAGTTCAAGTTCTCCAAAAAACAGTTTTGTTAACTTACATCACCCATAAAAAACCCGTACATGCAAAAAGCTCAAAACGGCGCTTAAAGTTTTTTTTTTATAATTGTGTTTGTAACATTTATAATCTACGTGCGTAAAAAAATAGTGGCAAAATTCGCATGGTAAATCAGAGTTCTCTAAGTTCTCACAACTCGAGTGGGTTTGAATTGTAAAAACGTGTCAAATAGTAAGTGTGTGTCACACAACTTACTATTTGACACGTTTTTATAATTCAACCTGTGACAACTCGCAATTTCGAGGTAAGAACCGTTCGTTTTCGTATTTATAATCGAATTATATACTTATCTTATTCGACGAATTTAATTTATACCTATTTAATTTAAGCGTGTAGTCGAAACCAAATCCATATGTGTTGAACCGACCTGAATCATTTCAACCAAAGCTGTGTCTCGCTTGTCGATTCAACCCACTCACGAAACCCAAAACCTAGGAGGTCCAAATCATAGCGTGTATACTATATATTATCATTTCTAATTTATTATACATATACATTAGTGTAAAAAACAAATAAGTAGTTGAAACCCGATCCGCTAGTCCAAACCCGGCCCACTAGTCCCCACCATTTCGGCCCAAGCTAAAGCCCAACCCCCAAACCCTTGCGGCCCAAGCTAAACCCCAACACCCCCTTAATTTAGATGTATGTACATGCAATTCACAAAAAAAACCCTAACTCAAAATTTGTTCCCTCCTTCCCTCCTCTACTGTCGACGTGATCAAGAGCCCAAGGACTTCAAGTAATCTAGGTTTCAAGACTAATCGAATTCCTTCATCGCTAGGTATCCTAATCTTGTGTTTCATGTTAATTATAAATGTTCATGCTTGATAATATTATGTTATCTTGGCTGTGTTTTTCTGATTTCTTGATGTTCTTAACGTTTATGATGATTTCATGTAGTCTAGGGTTGTTAGAATTCATACTAGATTGGTGATTGATCACTTATGGGTTCGGTTAGTCATTAGGGTTTTGATTATTGCATGACCTTGGTTTGAACCTTGTTATTTCTTGGTGAATTAGTTGATGTATAACATGATTTATAATGATTACCTGCTGTATATGATGCATATGGGTCGTTTTGTTTGCTAAGTAATCGTTTTTGAGAGTTGGGTAACGAAACAGGAAGCTGTGCGACAGTTACAACCAACTTTAATCGGCTGTAACCGGGTCATAACTTAACGAAAAATTGGTTTTCTTGAGTGTATAATGTGCTATTTTGAAATACGCTTCTAATACCGTTGGAATCATGATTTTTGGACGTCGTTTGCTATTTTAAATAAATTATTTCGTTTCAGCTATGAAAGCTGCGTTTTTCTACAGATTTTATACGAAATGTTTTGTATCATAACTTGCTGAGTATTTGAAGTTTTACTATGAAACTCCTACTGTAGATAGCCTTTGATGTCTAAAGAATTTTGCCGCTGGTTTCAAGTTAATCGGATAAACGATGAATTTTTAAGAAAATATTTAGTGGGCAGGGGTCAGATTTCGACGAATCTGGCCACTGTTCAGTGATAGATTTTTCACGGAAAATCCTTAAGGAGTTTGGTCACCAAATTTTTACATAATAGTAGATTCCTCGATTGACACGCCCTGTAATTGTTTGGGAATTTCCTGTACAAGAACTATTTCGGATAACACTCCGAAAACTGTCAGAAAATGCACTATATTGCTGAATTTTTTGTTGAAGAGTATTTTAAATCTTTCGTGACACTTGTGTGGTCGCTAAGTGATATCGTGATAGATGCATGCATGATAATTAGTATTTTATGATAAAATGTGCTACGTGTAGGATTCGTGTTTCCGCGTGAGCACGCACACTAACTCTTAAACGGTAATCATGTTAGGACGTGATTGACCGGTTCCATCTCGCGTATTTATTTCCATTCCTTAATCCGAGCATTCAAAGGCAAGTTCACTACTCTTTTACAGGTATGCGTCCCGAGGGGACAAACCACTATTCCTTGGAGGAATACTTTTTAAAAATGTTGTAGTTTAATTTCGATGTTAATTAATAAACTCAAAATCTATCATGAAAGTCCCTACTTACTACCGAACTAGTTTCCTGGAAGGCAACGGGGTATTAGTTGATAGCGCTATTAGGCTTGACAAACCTCACACCGTGATGGGAGCCGGGTTGAACTAAGGACCTTAAACACATGACCAATGTTGATAGGCATTGATGAGGGCAAACAAACATACGTCACCCGGTGTCGAGTTATTAACGACATGTCTTTAAACTAAACACCAACTCGTTTACGTTAAATAAAACTGTGAACTCGCCGGCTTAATCGCTGATACACTTTTCTGCATGCTTGCAGGTCGTTAGAAAATCATTGCTTGGGAACTTACAGTCTGAGGAGTCTGAAGTGTCATGGGCGTGTTAGTTGATTGCAAACAATAAAACTTTACGCTTTAAAACATTTTGTTTTTTTTTATTGTTAGAGATATTTACATTTGCTTCCGCTGAATACATACTATGTTTGAAATGATTTAATTGGAATTCACTATTCATGTTGGACATGATGACTTTGTTTTTGAATATTTACTATTAGTTCGACATGATTAGTGGCTAGATCCTGGTACGTCGCATGCCTCGCGGTAAAACTCCGCATGTGGATTTTGAGGGTGTAACACAACCCGTCTAACCACATTAAATATTTGATGTTTTCAATCACTCATGAAAAACAATTATCATCATTATTCTTCCTTTTTATAACATTTTAACAAATATAATTTTGATTTTGGTGATATTTGAATATTCAAATATAAATTTTTTTAAGTAAGAAAAGTTTGTTTAGAAAATTCATAATTAGTTTCGTATTAAATTAACTTTTTAATGAACATTACAATCATCAATAATAAAATAGTAGTTATCCATAATTAAATAGGACAGAGATGTAGGAAAACAAAAATACATGGCCTAAAATGATGAAAAGTATCGACCAACATTTTCTTTTATTATATGGTATAGATATAACAATTAAGGTGTAAATTAGAGGAGTAGGGTCATGAGATAGTAAAAACCACGTCACTAAAATTGTCAATCAAGTCCAGATTAAACAAGTTATCATAAATTAGAGTTCTTCAATTAATAAACGACCAAGAACCTAAGCTTTATAGCAAACTCGGCTAACAGTGGTTAACGTGTCGTGACGCGTATTGAAATATTAGATATTTCAGTCTGGTTTTTAATATGAAATCAAGTTTTAGATTTATAAAGGGGGCAAAATACAATTACTTTTACAACACATTAGGACAAGTGCATCCACCGCTAGTGTAGTATAACAAAGATAAGAAACTGAGATCGTCCAATTACACAAAATTTTTAATATCAGGGTGTTATCAATGTCTAGTTAAACCAAAAAGTAGTTTGGAAAAGGTTTTAAACATAAAGCAATAAAAATTAGAAGAAAGCAATAACAATAAGAATCATTTGGATCTGGATCCGACTCCCCTTTAATGTCTATATTAACATCTTTGGTTATGGACTTTTTAAGAGACCGCAACACTAAAAATGCGTCTCTTTGGTGTATTCTCCCGAGTACTCTAGAAAGAATACACGTAAAGCCGTTCTATGAAAAAATGAAGTTGTGTGTTGTTGATGCCAACAAGTGGTAGGACCCCTTGGTCGGGTAGACGTTACCCTCGACTGTATTGGTCAGAAGCAACAGGGCGACCATCCGTAAAGTCATATAAGATATTAAATGATTTGACACATTATCTACCATGACTCTCTCGATTTGACGTTATCTCCTCGAGGGTTGTAGGAACATGAAAAATCAAGTCCTTGCACATCGAGTATACCACATCTCCATGCAAGGCAAGAACTTAATCCAAACCACACTTCTAACCCCCTTCCAAGTAGCTTACGTGTATTTATAAGGTTGTAAATACACGAATTTTTTAATCAACAAACACAAAGTAATGGATGGATTAAAGCTCACTTTCAATCTAACAAAATTATATTTAAGTCATTAACACACATCAAATGAGAAGGTCTAAAGTAAGAAATTAAAAAGACATTAAAGGTTCGTATTCACCAAATGATACAAGAACTTTAGCTAGGAATGGCCATAATGATGAACATCATCAAGATTGTATGAATAAACATGTTAATCAACAAGATTGAATTGTTATAAATGTAAGTTTTTACAATCTTGGATCCTAAGACAAACTAAACTCTATACAATATGGAAGTGGTGGTGAGTGAGAGAGAGTGGGTGAGAAAAGATGAGTAGTCTGTTGAGCTCCTTTTGTATTTTTTTTATTGGATAAACTGAAAGGGGGCACGATCCTATGTCATATTGACACGGCCCCGTGTGAGTAGTCTGCTGAGCTCCTTTTGTATTTTTTTTTACAAGGTTCGTACATAGACATGGGTAATCTGCTGAGTTCCTTTTTTCTTTCTAACCTAGTTTGTACATAAACACAATTGAGTGCGAGGTGGGGCACGACCCAAGTCAACTTTGTAGGTCCAGAAAATTCAAGATCTTTAAATCTTCTAAAGATATGACACTTGGGTGTGTCAAGGAGGCACGACCTCATGCGTGATGACCTATTTTGTCTTGACAAGTGGCATGCCAACGAGGCACGACCCATATGTGATGGCATATTTTGTCTTGTTCTGCTACAGGGGTGAGACGGGGGCGTGTTTAATTAGGCACAACCCCGTTTCAAAAGTCATATTTTGTATTTTTCTAAGAGGATGAAGCACGGGGGCATGTGGGAGGAGCCCAGGGCTGTAACATCCGTCAAAAATCGGATTTACCAAACCCGCTCCGTTTAATAACCGAACAATCAGTTAAAAATTTCGTGGCGTATTTAATGCCCAAAATAATTTTAAACGATACATAATTAATAAGTATATTGGATTATAAAAGTTTTATTTGAAAAAGTATTAAAATTAGTGGTTTAAAAATAAAAGAAGGCTGCCGGGTTTCGAACCCGGGTCAGCCGAGTCAATCTGGTCAACAAAGCATTAACACGCACGCGCTCAACCACTGCGCCACTTATGTTCCTTGTTAATTATTGGAGACAATTAATACATAACATGAATCTCAATTTCAAAACCGACGCGCCTATTTGCAGTCGTCGGAAATCCAGACTATCTCGCCAAGATTTGACGGTTTCTTCAGTTTTAACGTAAACTTTAACTATGACATCGGTTTTAACCGACGTCTGAACCCGCGACGCAAGTCATAACCGCCGGAAAACGTAATGACTTTGAATCAAGTCTGAAATCCGACTCTATACATCTCGATTCCTCCCTATAAATTCACCCACAATCCACTGGTAGCCTTTTCGCTCAAAACCGCACCCTTTCTCGACGAAAATTCACTCGCCGGAAAATACCTGCAAATCGTCGGAAAACCGAGCTTTTCACCGTTGAGCCTTACTGAACCCCCAGAGCTCATACCGAAGCCACCCACACTCATCTCAAGCTCCCTGAAGACTCTCTGCCGCAGGACACACGTCGCCGGAATAATCTGCTGTCACCGGAGTTTCGCCGGAGAAACAGAGGAGTTCAGTTCGGTATACCTTACGCTTAATCTTTCATTCTTTTTATTTATCTCACCTGTAATTAACCACCAGACACTAACGAACTTGATTAAATCGACGAACCAGTCGGACTCCGATTCTGGTTTTGTCTAACGAAGAAGACGAAGTTTCCGTTGTCTATAAGTTTAATTTAAATCAAGATATAACTCGGGTTAGACACACAGTCCAGCGGTGGACTGTGTGCAAATAAAACACGCAAATGTCTCGAGTTCGATACATGTCCCACGCATACTCGCCTTAATAAAAATGTTCCTTTTTATTACTGAACCGGATTCACTTCATATAAATGTTAAGTTTAATAAAAATCGGGATAATAACCAAGATAGACACACAGTCCAGTGGTGGACTGTGTGAACGTTTAATCACAGGTCACGAGTTTGAGTCCGGACTACTGCACCGATCCGGACAATTATCAAACTTTTTAAATAAGGCAGAAATGAAATAATGAAGTTTGTATATAAGTATAATAAAAATCAGATTATTTAACAAGTTAGATACACAGTCCAGCGGTGGACTGTGTGTTAACTCAACCCACAGGTCCCGGGTTCGAGACCTGTGGAGCGCACCGAGTCGTTATGATTAAAATCTTTTTAAAAATAAATTGATTTTCGGATTAATCTAATTAGTATATAAATTTAATTAAAAACAGAAATATTTCGGGTTAGACACGTAGCTCAGTTGGTAGAGCTGCGTGCACGCGTACGGGTGGTCCCGGGTTCGAGCCTCACCCAGCGCATACATATACACATACGAACCGGTCAACAGTCAACGGTCAATGGTCAAAAAGTCAACATTTTTTTATTTTTATTTATTTATTTTATTTAAAAATCAATTAAAAATACTTAAAAATAACATTTTTAAGGTTAGAAAATAGCCTTAAACTCACAAAAATACACCCAACAATCCTACTAAAATGGATTAATAAAATCCGTTTACTTACCGAACCATTATGCCATTATCTAGGTTAGTTTCACTCGTGGTTAAATCCAACTTCGAGTGCATTCAACATTATCAACCGAACGCACCCAATGTGAGTGAATCTTAAAACTCCCCTTTTTAATTACACGTTTTGGGGTGTGTCATGTGTCACAAAATTAACTCGTTTATTTAAACTTGTGCCATACTATATTGTGATCTAAACTTAGATTGTATATATTGCTTGTAGTTATGTATTTCATTTTGTCAATTTATATGCAATTCATTCATTAGGCCCATCAGTTCCTCGTGAGAGACGAGTTGAGCAACGCGTGCCTCAAAACGATCCATTATTGTTCATGTGTGCATTATTTAATATTAAATGATTGGTGTATGAGTTTACATCTATTTTTACTCTTGTGTGGTTGTGCACTTTATTTTATAATCAATTAAATAAACTTGTTCAAATGTTTTCATAGGATTCACTCGCCAACTTTTTGTTGATCCAAAAACCCTTTTTACACATGATACAGGTGAACAGGATGAAACAAGGAAAACATAGGAAATGCCTTAGAAGAAAACAATGAAGCCTAGATTGATGTTTAGGACATGATGTAATATTGATTGTAATTTCCCATTAAAGTGTATTAATGAATATGAAACGTTAAAATAAATGTCATGAGCTTTGATGATAACCCAATCATGCCCCGATCACCTTTTCTGCTGCGGGTCGGGGTGTGACAAGGGCCGTGTAACTTTCCTGATTTCATGTAAAAGTTTTGTTTTTCGCCATGAATTTGCTCCTTTTATCGGTTTATACATTTTTAACTCTGAAAATCAAAAGTGAAAAAAATAAACCACATATTTCCAAGACTAATACAAGAAAATGGTAACAACACACTCTATTTGATATAAACATATGTCGGATTTTACACATATCAATGGTAAATCCAGAAAATTTTGTGAGTGAAGACAAAAATACGGGTCATCGCAAATGAGTAAGGTGAAGACAGGTTGGGAGAAAATTATGACACATGAAGTTCAATAAACATGTTTTCACCTACTAAATACTTAAATCAAATGATATAGAACCAGATATTAACAAATACATGTAATTAGATATGACAAACCAGCATAAAAGAGAAGAATATCACTAATCTTCTTGTGTTTGAATCATGTAACATCCTGTAAAATTGTGTCCAATAGTATAGTGACACGTGTTGTATTTTAAATTTAGTCTATTAAAGACTAACAAGGACTAAAAGCGTCAACATGCTCAAACTAAGTCTCTGAGTGATCTTCGGATGTCAACATGCATAAACCAAGCATCTGAATGACCATTAGTGTCAACATGCTTAAATTATAGCTTTTGAATGACCATTAGTGTCAACATGCTTAAATTATAGCTTTTGAATGACCATTAGTGTCAACATGCTTAAACTTGGCCTCTGAGTGACCGTTGTGTCAACATGCCCAGCCTCTGAGTGACATCAGAGTCAACATGCTTAGAACGAGCCTCTGAGTGATCTTTTATGAAGTCCTAACTCTCGTATGTTCCATTTGTTGGACGAGAGGGATTAAATCCGTGATTATGTGAAAGTGGGATAATGGAGGGGCTAAAGTGTCAACATGTTAACTTATACCTCTGAGTGACCTTTTAACGAACCGAGAGCTCGACAATGTCCGGACATAATCCCGGGTATGCCCAGTATTGGCTACGGAGGGCTAAAAGTGCTAAAAAGGTGTTTTAGGAGGTTCTAGGATGTTTAATAAGTTGAGGAGCTAAAACTGGCAAACTTCAAATCTGCCTAAGGGACACTCGCAGGGCGCGAGAGGCAAGCCTTGTGTACCTACTGAAGATCACGTTTGCTAGACCAATGACGGGTCTATTAAAAGTCAAACGGGCCATTTTTCAGAAAAATCATAAATTGATCTTATATATGTTATGAAACCTATTTTGACACTTAAACAAGTTGGTAATAATTATTAGAACATGTAAGAACATGTTCGGCTCGTCAATTTCAGTTCTAGGGCCGGTTCGCAACCGAAAGTCGCGAAGTTTGACTTCTGCTTTGACTTTAGCAACTGACCTGATTTAGATTAGTTACCTACTGATCTAAAGTTGCATTATGATCGTAATATAATGTAGCATAACCCTCTGAGGTTATATTATATGATCATAATCAGAATCTGAGTTTATGCGCAAGTTCCGTAATTATGTCATTTTTGACTAAAATGCCCTTTTTGCATAAATCAAGGTTTTAATGATAATGAACTTAAAACAAGTTTCCTATTGATATAATAATATAAGTAGGATTATTTGGGATGTCAAACCAGATTATAAACTGAGTTACAAGCAGGTCCTTGAATTATGTCGATAATGACGATTTAACCCTTGTGGCTCATAAAACGGTTTTAATCAAACATTTTCAGGGTAAATCTTTTACCTACTGATATCATATATTAAAAAACATATCTAAGACATTTTAATTTAATCTTAACATCAGTTTTCATTAAACATCGGATAAGACGTCATTTTACGACATAAGCGCCGTTTCGGCGCATAGTATGGTTTTAAACCATATTATTTGACCAAGACTTGTTACCTACTGATTTTAAAACTTATTTTAAATATTTTTACAGTAGGTACATATTACAAACTCAAAATCCCAAATAATTTATAAACTATGTGTAAAATGACCAAAATGTCCCTTCAGTGCATAGTTTGGTCATAAAATATAATTACACATATAATTGATATCCTACTAATATTATATCATAAATAAATCATTTTTCCAGAATACTTATGGTTATAATATTAAATTATATTCAAGTTCATTTTATACGGTATGAAATTACCGAAACGCCCTTATGACGCACAATTTCAATTTAAAATCATAACGGGCATAAAAGTTGATATTCTACTGATATTACAACTTATTTAAAATATAATGGCATATAGAACTTGTCCATGACTGTAACACCCTGTAAAATCGTGTCCAATAGTATAGTGACACGTATTGTTTTTTAAATATAGTCTATTAAAGACTAATAAGGACTAAAGGTGTCAACATGCTCAAATTGAGTCTCTGGGTGACTGTCCGATGTCAACATGCATAAATCATAGTCTCTGAGTGACCGATATGTCAACATGCTTAAATCATTAGCCTCTAAGTGACTGATATGTCAACATGCTTAAAACTTGGCCTCTAGGTGACTAATATGTCAACATGCCCAGCCTCTGAGTATCGGAGTCAACATGCTTAAAACTTGGCCTCTGGGTGACTAATATGTCAACATGCCCAGCCTCTGAGTGATATCGGAGTCAACATGCTTATAGTGAGCCTCGGAGTGATCCTTTACGAAGTCCTAACTCTCATACGTGCCATTTGTTGGACGAGAGGGTTCAATTCTGTAAATATGTGAAAGTTGGATAATGGAGGGATTAAAAGTGTCAAAATGTTAATTTATACCTCTGAGTAACTTATAACGAACCGAGAGCTCGACAATGTCCGGGCATAATCCCGGGTATGCCAAAAACTGGCTACGGAGGGCAAAATATGCTAAAAAGGTGTTTTAGAAGGTTAAAAGGGGTTTAATAAGTTGAGGGGCTAAATGTGACAAATTTTAAAATCTGACAAGGTCGCGGGGCGCGAGACGCTAAGGCATGGCCTCTCGCGGGGCGCGAGAGGGCTGTGTCTGTAGAAAGTTCCCTTGGCCATCAAACAAAAATGCCAAAAACCATTTTTTTCGAAACTATGGACTTTCAATCAGGTATGCCATATTTTAGGACACTTGTAAGCTCTCTCTTACACCCCTAAACACCTGGCATCACCTCCTTTGAGTTCTCCAACTATAAATAGGTGTCCAAGTCCACCATTAGAACTTGCACCTTTCTTATTCATAACTCTTCTCCCTCCTCTGGAAGTTCCTAACTGAAAGGAGCATCTAACTTAGTTCTCTTGCATTCTAGAAACCTCTTGTAAGTGTTCCTTCCTTGTGCATTTTTGTTTATAGGCTTTTATAGCAAAAAGTCAAGCGTTTTATGGAAAACGCTTTGACTTTCGGTTAAGACCATTATGGTCCAGCCATTTTTCGTAATGAACATGGCTAAGTGATCGTAATAAGGTAGGTGTTAGTCCATATAAAGGGCACCTCCTGAAGATCACGTTTACTAGACCAATTGACGGGTCAAAGTTACGATATTAAAAAGTTAAACATGCCATTTTTCGGAAAAATAATAAATTGATCTTATATATGTTATGAAACCTGTTTTGACACTTAAACAAGTTGGTAATAATTATTAGAACATGTAAGAACATGTTCGACTCGTCAATTTCAGTTCTAGGGTCGGTTCGCAACCGAAAGTCGCGAAATTTGACTTCTGCTTTGACTTTTGCAACTGACCCGATTTAGATTAGTTACCTACTGATCTAAAGTTGCATTATGATCGTAATATAATGTAGCATAACCCTCTGATGTTATATTACATGATCATAATCAGAATCCAAGTTTATGCGCAAGTTCTGCAATTATGCCATTTTTTACTAAAATGCCATTTTTGACTAAAATGCCCTTTTTGCTTAAAACAAAGTTTTAAATGATAATGAGCTTGAAAATGAGTTTCCTACTGATGTAATATTATAAGTAGGATTATTTGGGATGTTAAATCAGATTATAAACTGAGTTTACAAGCAGGTCCTTAAATTATGTCGATATATGATGATTTAGCCCTTGTGGCTCATAAAATGGTTTTAATCAAATCTTTCCAAGGTAAGTCTTTTACCTACTGATATTTTTATTAAATAACATATCTAAAACATTTTAATATGACCCTGACATCAGTTTTCATAAAACGTCGCATAAACGTCATTTTACGACATAAGCGCCGTTTCGGCGCATAGTATGGTTTTAAACCATATTAGTTGACCAAGACTTGTTACCTACTGATTTTAAAACTTATTTTAAACATTTCTACAGTAGGTATATGTTATAAACTCAGAATCCCAAATAATTTACGAACTATGTGTAAAATAACCAAAATGCCCATTCGGTGCATAGTTTGGTCATAAAAGATAAATTACACATTTTAAAACCATAACTGGCATAAAAGTTGATATCCTATTGATATTAAAAATTATTTAAAATATAATGGCATATAGAACTTGTCCATGACTTATCCGGTTACCCGATATCGCTGATATGCGTACGGTTAAGTATATGTAACTAGTTTACGGAAATTAACCGAAACGGGTTTAACCTTGTCATTTAAGTCTCAAAATCCAGAATGTTTATAGTTTATCCATATTATACAAGTCAAGGTACTTGTTGGGACTAAACTACATTCTATCCAATCATCGGTTAATCTAGCGTCATACGTTTTGATCAAGTACGCTAGTCGGTCTAAGTCTATGACTTAACAAGACCGTTAGTATTTAATTGGTTAGTTAATGCCATAATCCCGACTAGTAACTTGCCGGTAAATGATATCTGCACTTAGTACTTTTGTGTACGGCTGAGTTATTAAATTAAAAGAAAACTAGCTCAGGTAAATACTCTCGACTTATTTCCCCTATACGGGCTTGGGTTACGGTAAATTATTAACGCTTGGTCGGAAATGGGATCAATCGAATGCCGGATTGTGGCTAGTAAATCCGCAGATTCTGTTTTAATCAGTTTTGTTTGATATCTTAAACATCGGGGGTTAACTACCATGTCCTGGATATCCTCGGCTCATTACAATAGAAATGGCCACGACCTTAGCGCGGGTGTAGGCATACACTCGATAGATGCTCAATAATTCATTCCCACAAGGTTGGGTGGAATTGACTCCTTCGTGAGTCCAAAGTGGTGTGTACGTTAATTATGTCTCGGTCTCCGTACCGGGCCCTGTATGTATGACAAACATGTAAATCTGTTAACAAGGTTGGACGGTCAACTTTCCCAAGTTATAAAAAGATTTTTGTGCTGATACACACTTAAAACATTTTTGAAATGTTTTTTTTAAATGAGTCAGTTGGGTGTATTTACCAGCGAAAGCTGACGTATTTTCAAAAGACTGAGCTTGCAGGTACAATACGAAAATAGGCTGGAAGTGCTCGGTAGTGATAGAGGATCTTGCAAATCCTAGATCTGCCCAAAGTCTGTTTTATATTCTTTCCATGTACAATTTATGATCCGCCTGTGGATCTTCTATTACGAGCCTGTATATTATTTTTTTTTGTATTTCGAACATTCGGTTTGTAATAGTAATTTTACTCCAAGACTTCCGTTGTGCCATGTTTAATTGACAATGATGTTATCAACTGACGTCACGATACTCCCCACCTAGGCCCACCGGTGTATTGATTTGGGTTGGAAATCCGGGGTGTGATATTGACTTATCCGGTTACCCATTATCGCTTATAAGCGTACGGTTGATTATACGTAACTAGTTTACGGAATTCAACCAAAACGGGTTTAACCTTATCATTTTAAACTCAAAATCCAGAATGTTAATTGTTTACCCATATAATACAAGTCAAGGTAATTGTTGGGTTTAAACTACATTCTATCCGATCATCGCTTAATCTAGCGTACCGTTTTTTATCCATTACACTACTCGGTCTAACTCTATGACTTGAATAAGACCGTTAGTATTTAATTGGTTAACTTATGCCATAATCCGACTAGAGCCTTCTGGTAAATGCTATCTGCACTTAGCTCATTTTGAATACGGCTGGAATATAATCTTGCATTTTAAACAAGGCTAATTCAGGTAAATACTCTTGACTTATTTTTCCTATACGGGCTTGGGATACGGTAAATTATTACCGCATGGTCAGAAATGGGATCAATCGAATGTCGGATTGTGGCTAGTAAATCCGCATATTCTGTTTTAATAAGTTTTGTTTGATAACTTAAACATCGGGGGTTAAATTACCGTGTCCTGGATATCCTCGGCTCATTCATTAGATAATGGTCACGACCTTAGCGCGAGGTGTAGGCATACACCTGACAAACGCTCAAATGCAAATTACCCAAGACGTTGGGGATAACTCCTCTGTGAGTTTTAAGTGGTGTGTATTTAATCATGTCTCAGTCTTTGTACTAGGCCTTGTATGTATAGACAAACATGTGAATCTGTTAACAAGGTTACAAAGTAACTTTCCCAAGTTATAAAAGATTTGTACCCTGTGCACTTAAATCAAATTTCTAAAATGTTTTCAAAATGATTCAGTCGGGTGTATTTACCCGCGAAAGCTGACGTATTTTCAAAAAGATTAAGCTTGCAGGTACAATACGAAATAGGACGGAAGCTGCTCGGTAGTGAATAAGAGGATCTTGCAAATCCTTAGATCTACCCTAAAGTCTGTTTTATATTCTTTCATTATACATTTTATGATCCGCTTGTGGATCTTCTATTACGAGCCTGTATATTATTTTATTTCGAACATTTGGTTTGTAATATTAATTTTACTCCAAGACTTCCGCTGTGTCGTGTTTAATTGACTATGATTAATCAACTGACGTCACGATACTCCCCACCCGAGCCCACCGATGTATGAATTTAAGTTAAAAATGCAGGGTGTGACAAATAAATTCATAGTCATGTATAGAGTTTATTGAGTATAATAAAAAAAATAACAAATTAAATATAAATAATGCACTATAGGTTTAAATTCTATATTTTCAAAAAATCCTATATTGTTACATTTATTAAACCTAAAATAGTATTTTACTATTTTTCAAAATCATGAAGTATTGAAATACGGTGAAGTAACAACAAATTACTATGTTTTTTTTCAAAAACATCAACTCGGGTTGTTTGAGTGATGGGGCCTCTCATAAAAAAAACTTGGTGATTGATCAATTTTTTAAAAAAAAATACATGGTTTAGACTGTTAAAATTCAATTTACCAATTAACTACGATACAATTAGCAAACTTTGTAAACATGCTTCTACATTTTAATTTTTTTATCATTTTGTCTTTTTATGTTTTTTATACTTTTACATCTTAACTTTCAGCATTAATAACTTTGTAATCTAATTTTACATGTTTATATTTATGTATGGGCCGGTGTAAATTCAAGTTGATTTACGTTTAAACGTAAATTTTTCCGAGAAATGAATTGAGTCAAACATAATCTGTTCTTATGCTTATTATAGTGTACATTTTTAGTTGATTTGACGTAAATTTTAGTTTTTTCTCCGAATTGAGTCGGGTCAAATATAATACGTTTCCTTCCTTATTTTAATGTACGTTTTCAATTGATTTACATTTTAACCTAAATTTTCTTCGGAAACGAGTCGGGTCAAATATAATACTTTTTCATTAGACAGTATCACTTCGAGTCACTTTACGTTTCGACACCACCGTAACACTTTTTAAGTTAGAAAAATGTATATTTCTTACGTGTTTATTTTTATGCATGTCGATATAAAGTAAAGTTGGTTTACATTTAGACATATATCTTAATTAAAGTTATATTTAATATAGTGTTTATGTTTTCATTTACAAGTAATTAAAAATCAGGTACGGCCGTACCGCTGTACAATTTAAATTTATTTTTATAGTTTTCGGTGGATGTAAAACATGTGTAGATATTTCTTTTGACCATATTTCTTTCGGTTTCTATACTTAACCAAAATAGATATCAACCTAAACCCTGCAGCATAGCATAGGTAATCTTACAAGTTATATATATAAAAACTAAAGTTACAAATACATATAAACACAATTATTTATAAACATAGTTAAATATTTAAGAAATTATAAACGTCTCAAACAAGTTAAAAGATTACTTACATCCAAGCTTAAGTTTTAAAATATGAGATTAAAACGAGTCAAAACAAGTTCAAATGGGAATACAACACAAACTTAGGTAGCTTCGATTATACCCTTAAACATTACAATAAGTCATCATTTTGTTTTGACATTATACCCTTGAACAATACGATAAATCATATTTCTTCCTACTCTTTAAATTCCAAGTCAACAGCGAAAATTATACGTATCACAACTCTTTAAATTCCAAGACATCTCCTTCCTCGTCCGACACGACAAAACATGTTCATACTCTTCAGAAAACATCTCTTCTCTTTGGTTTTCATATATACTACCTTAGCTCAACCACCACCTTTCTTCCACCACATATGTGTGAACTCCCCTACCTACACCCTAAACAGTCCATACCAAAGAAACCTCAACACCGCACTCTCCGCCCTCCCCACCACCAACTCGGGCTTCGGCTACTTCAACTTCACTACCGCCAACGCAAACGACAGAGTCATCTCGTTCGCTCTTTGTCGCGGTGATCTCGAACCCGCTTTGTGCACAAACTGTCTGAATGACTCCATAGTTAAGTTAAGAGAACTATGCCCAAACCAAACAGAATCCATAGGATATTACAATGAATGCTTTTTGAAATACTCCAATGAGACTGGAAATACTAACGAGGTGGCTGTGCCTAACCTGCAAAATGCGAGTAATGTTGATCGGTTCAATGGGGCTCTTAGAGACTTGATGGATCGGTTGAGAGGTGAGGCGGCTTCTGGCGGTCCGCTACTGAAGTTTGCCTCCGGGAACATAACCGGGCCAGATTTTTCAACGATCTATGGCCTTATGCAGTGTACTCCTGACTTATCGGAGCAAGTGTGTAGTGATTGTTTGGAGGCTGCAGTGAACAGGATCCCAAATACTAATCTTTATGGGAAAGTTGGTGGGAGAATTCTTCAATCTACATGCAATTTTAGGTATGAGATATATCAGTTTTTCAATCAGACTACTCAGGGTATCTCCCAACCATCACAAGGTATAAATAGTATCTTCTTTCTAACAGTTGCTCTGATTCTTTGATTACAAAGAAGATTATTGTTTTTTAATTTATTTATTTTTTGTTAATATTTATTTCATTCTTCGTCACAAAAGCTTGGTGATTTCGAAATATGATATTGCCATAGATATTGCTAGTTATGAAAGGCTATTATAATTTCAAAAACAAGGTAACTAGATATGTCTATCAGGTTTCTTGACTTCCAACACGTCTATAAGAAGTATGATTCAAAAGTCTCAATTGGACTTTTTTTAGTTTCTAGAATATAAAAAGTATGATTTAAAAGTCTAAATTAGACTTTTTAGTTTCTAGAAGACGTATGGACCATTATTTTCTGTTATAAGTCACTACCATAAATGCAAATTAATTAAATTTGTATGAACTTGTTAACAAATAATAATATCAATAAGGTATATTCCTTTGTTCTAGAGGTGTAGGGTTTAGGTTTTGTAATGTGCAAGTATAGTGCATTTGTTTAGGTACATATTAGTTTATCGTTAAAAAAAATAGAGTAAAGTAACTAGATGGTACATTTGGTTAACCAAATTTTTGGATTTAGTCTTTATTTTTTTAAAAGTACACGGATTGTCTTTTTGGCTTGTACTTTGTAACAATGGTCACCGTGATTAGCATTTTATAACACATTTAGTCACTAAAAGTTGGGAACTAAATAGGTTATAAAGTGCAAACCATAACCCAACCATGTACTTTTGGCACAAAGTTGAATACTAAATGCGTTATAAAGTGTAAACCATAGGAACCATCCGTATACTTTTAGAAAACTAAGGACTAGATCCAAAATTATGGTTAACATGACCCGACCATTTTTGTACTTTACTCAAAAAATTAACCATTGCGAAAGTGTTCCTACTCAAGTGGTTGAGGGTTTTAGCCGTTGACGTTGGGATATATTTACTATTTAGTAGTAAGAGTAACTTTAGTTTTGTGGGTATGTTAGTTAGCAAGTTAAAAAATCTAAAAAATATTTTAGTTTAAAAAACATTCAAACTTAATGCAGTTGCTATTTGTAGGTAAAAAGAACAACACAACAAGAACTGTGATAATAGTAATTGTTGTCACGGCAATAGTTGCGGTAATTATTGCTTCACTTTTGATCTATATGAGATTCAAGAATAAGAAAAGGCAAACTTCCTCGTCACCCCCTTACGAAAGTATTCAGAGTAAGTTCTGTACTTACACCTTAAAATTCATAGTAAGTACCTTAAAATTCATAGTTTCAAGTTGAACGAAAGGATAATGATGTATATTTAGGCAACAGCCATATATTGTTGCTAAAAGTTAAACAAGCTTTTTATTATCATAAAACATAACATATCATTAAACAAGTCTAGCTATAGAATTAAGAATAACACATTGTTACCAAAAGAAACTTCTAACTCGTCTTCCTGTCTACTAGCTGAAACTATGAACATTAGCTCTAGTGAATCTTTGCAATACAACTTTAGTACAATCAAAGCAGCAACTAATGACTTTTCTGAAGATAATAAGCTTGGGCGTGGTGGATTTGGAGTTGTTTACAAGGTATGGACAAACAAAGATTACTCATTGTGTGCTTAAATTCACAATATTGATGTTAGTTAAACATTGATATATAATATATATGCAAGCTATCATATGATATTTAGGGTAAGCTTATAGACGGGACTGAAATAGCAGTAAAGAGGCTAGCAGGGAATTCCCAGCAAGGAGACATAGAATTCAAGAATGAGGTCTTGCTAGTTTTGAAGCTTCAACATCGTAATTTGGTTAGGCTGCTTGGTTTCAGCATAGAAAGAAAGGAACGACTTCTCATTTATGAGTTCTTGCCAAATGCAAGTCTTGATCACTTTGTATTTGGTAGGTTCTTAAAGAGGACACGCTTTTTCAATCCCATATAACTTGCATCTCAAGAAAAACATAACCCATATTTGTGGGATGGATATACTATTTTAGCAAGAAATTTGACCAATTTAGCAACCGTTTCATAAGTTCTTAAGAAAAACTCAGTTGTAATAACATCACAAAGTGTCGTAGAAGTTCTTAATAGTTTCATAGGAATATAACTTAATGATGTTTAGGAAATTTTACATTCTTAGTAAAAAAAAGTTATTTTGTAGTGAATCTTGTCACTAATTCCCAATCAATAATGGTGTTTGCAGACCAAACTAAACGTACACTTCTTGATTGGGAAACACGATACAATATCATCAAGGGCATTGCGAAGGGATTGCTCTACCTTCATGAAGATTCTCGTCTAAGAATAATTCATCGTGATATGAAGGCAAGTAATGTTCTTCTAGATGCTGAAATGAACCCTAAAATTGCTGACTTTGGCATGGCAAGATTGTTTAAACCCGAGGAAACTCAAGGAGACACGAGTCGGGTTGTTGGAACATAGTAAGTCTTCCTTTAGTTTAAATTCATAGTAGGACTGTATAGAATTTTAAATATACTTCTAGAATGGCGTCCTACTCACTTTTTGTTAATTGGTGTCTCTAAAATAAAGTCTACTTGTTGCTGCAAATTTACACATTACCTTATTGTGACCAAATGTTTTTGCATGTGCTAACTTTTTAACCGATCTACGAACTCTTATAGTGGTTATATGGCACCTGAATATGTCCGACATGGCCATTTATCAGTAAAGTCAGACGTCTTTAGCTTTGGGGTGTTGGTACTAGAGATAGTAACGGGTCAAGAAAACAAATGTTTTGAGCATGGAGAGAGTTTAGAAGATCTTCTTAGCTTTGTAAGTATCCTATCATTTCACTAACCCTGAATTGAAACAACATATATTATTTCTATGGATATGTTCCTTTGCAAAAGTTATATTTTTTATTATATGTATACATGTATAAAGTTCTTATCATTTAATTAGAGTTTAGAAGATCTTCTATGCTTTGTGAATATCCTATCATTTTCAAGCCTGAATCAAAACAATATATATTATTTGTGTTGAAACATTCCCTTGCAAAAGTAATTTTTTATATTATATGTTGATATCAATATAACAAAGTTAATATCATTTAATTAGGCATGGAAAAGTTGGCGAAATGGAACTACATTAGATATCATAGATCCTACATTGAAGACGGGACCAAGTTTACATGACGTCGTCAGAACTATCCACGTTGGATTATTATGTGTTCAAGAAAATGTCATCAATAGGCCAACCATGGCTTCTGTTGTTCATATGTTGCATAGCTTCTCTGTGACACTTCGTGTGCCATCAGAGCCTGCATTTTTTGATCCTTCAATGAAAACAAGTGGTATAGAGAATCCTAAAGTATCAGAATCTATAAATGAAGTTTCAATGTCTGATTTTTTTCCTAGATAGGTATTTAGAATGAATATTATGTATATTTTCTTGGTTTTCCTTAATAAAACATTACTTCATTTTATTCATAGTTGTTTTTTCTTCAAATGTTAACCAATAGTAACAATAACCAACCATTGATAATAATTACTTTGCATTTGTTTCACACATTCATAAGTTATAACATGATATATGGATACCAAGTTATACTGTTATACAAATAGAACATCTTAGTGTTGCAAAAGGCCATTTGTGAAGATTTTGACCATCGTAAAAATCTTAATTATTTTGAAGTAGTGTAATAAATTGTTACAGGATTATTTGAAGAAATTTACATACTTATCTCTATGAACTGAAAGCTTATAGGTTGTCCCAATCTATTAAATGTCACCGACGACAAGGAAGGTGAGCGGCGGTCTAAACCTTTTGCTCTGATGTTAAAAGTAGGTCTAAGCCTCCGTTTATTGGTATTTCTGGTTGATTTTTTTTACATATAATTTCCGATGCGCTATTTTTATGCAGAAAATTTTCAATTTCATTTTTGCTTTACTAATTTCTATTATCACAATAATAAAGTTTGATCTCCATGTGTGTTTCAGTAAGTGAAGATCCAAAATGAATTCAAGACTCATGATTTAGTGATTGAATTTTATGTGGTTTATTTTGAAGAAAATTGGAGGGTAATGGAAAGTAATGAAGTCTAGAATGATGTGTAGGACATGATGTAATTATGATTGTATGTTTCCCTTTAAATTGTAATAATAAATATGAAATGTTATAATAAATGTCATGAGATTTGATGATAACCCAATCATGCCCCGATCACCTTTTCCGCTGCGGGTCGGGGTGTGACATTTATCTTATTGACTTCACCCTGAAACTTACAATCGAGGGTATGTGACTTATCTACTTGTATCTGATCAAATTTTATACAAGGATTGGCAAATTTTTAATAACTTAGATTTTTCTAAATTCTTATAAGGAAAATTTGATTATTTTTCACAAGCATCCTATTTTAAACAAAGAATCATAAACATATCAAACCAAAACTTGGAACAGAGATATAGCCGAAAGGTTAGATTTTATTTAAAACCCTATTAAACGTTGTCAAAATGATCAACCCAAGTTTCTACCAGCAAAACGTGGCCCATCCACTTGAGTTGATGCAGGGTGTCCGTTACTAACTGTTCATGAAGTGCAGGAAAGTAAAAGCGAGGGGTGTAAAGGCTTCATCCTCCATGAAAAGAAAGACCCATCCACCTTTGCCACCCCCTATTATCTGAAGGATCAGTGATCTTAAACCTAAAAGAACTATTGTTTAGAGTTACAAACCATAATTCTTCGGAATCAAACCACCATCAAATGAAAACCACAAATCCTAAAAAAAGTGGGCTCGGGCCTAGGCATCAACATCCTTCATTGCCCGCTTTAGCAGCTTCACCTCCAGCTGCACCAGCACCTCCTACTTCACCTCCAGCAACCTTGATTACCTCCTTAGCCTCGCTTGATCAATCTCCAGCATCTATACCGGCTGCAGCTCTTTTCATCACCAAGCTCGCGGAGTCTCTGCTCCCATCTAGCCAAATCCCATGAAGACCGATCGAAGGCAGGATCCATTGCCTCTTTGACAATTTTGATCCTTGCCTTGAGGATAGCACGAGCGGCACACACTTTAGCGCCATCAGTTGCCATCAGGATAGCCTCATGTATCCCAATTTCGGCATTTAGCAATTGCTCTTCCAAGCCTGTTTTCTCCTTCTCGAGCTGGGAGATGGTCTTATCCTTCGCGGCAACGATGGATCGGAGGCCAACCATATTATCCTTTGCTTCAGTCAGGCTCTTATCCTTATAGGCCTTCAAGTGAACGAACCTCTGCAATGAGTAACATGCATAATTAGAATCAAGAATCCTTCACTAAAAGTAACAATAAAGAAAAGGGTCAAGGATCCTTACCGCAGTGATGAAGTCGTGGATCAGCTTCTCCGCATCAAACTCGTCTTCCTTGACCTCCATGGGTTTCTTCCGTTTAGACCCAGTTTTGGCCAGGTGGTGATGGCCTTTGGCTCCAGAAAGCTTGGGCCTTTGACCAGTTCCTTCTTGATGAAGCGAGGAGAGATGATGCTGTCAACATCATCTAGGCCAAACTTGGTGGCCGACTTGCTGGTGGATCCCTGAGCGCCTACATCATCGATGGAAAAGATAAATCTTCTTATTTTGCACAATATTTTCAATACAAAATTATATATATATATATATATCATAAATACACAAATACTTACTCGACATTGTATAGGAGGTGGAAGTGTTGGCTTATGGATCCTTTGTTCTTGGCATGAATGTTCTGATTGATGAGTCAATGGCCCAAAATCCAGCAACTCTCTCTTCTGTTCCCGGTGAATTGGTAAGGCAGGCAAAATTAGTCACTGCATATAAAAGGGCTACCTAAGGATCCTATATCCTACCCTTCATGATACACTTTTTGGGTAAACTATCCCCAAAAGGAATAGAATCCCTTCACACCAAGAATAATTGATTCTTCTAGGTGGAACTATTTTGAGTGGATTAAAGGATGGGTAGAGGCTGTTGGGGTTTGGCTATGAGCAAGAAACGATAGGAACCATGGGTAACAAGGCTATAGAGAGATGAAAGTTCTGAAAGGTTGAACTCAATTCCTTCATTGTTGATGACTTGCTCAATGGTGTATAGAACTCTCCAGAGCATAGACATAGCCTAATTGTAGCTTATGCCGGTAAGGGTGAAAAATCTTTGGGTAAATTCAGGGAAGAGATAGGAATAGCCAAGGAGAAAGGGTAAAGCAAGGAAACACACCCAGATGGGTGAGACAACATCGCTTTTTATGGAAGAATCAAATGGATGAAAGATAGCTTTTGGTGGAAAGCAAGACGATACATCCTCAATCTCAGGGTCAGTAAATTTACAGAGCTCAGAGGAAGCATTTTGTAGAAGGTTCTGGCTTTGAGGTATGTAATCCTTTTCCGAGCTATGGCCGGGTGAGGATCTAGTGAACATTTTCGCCATGATAAAAAGAAAAGAGGATGAAGAAATTTCAGAGGAAAGGTGAAAAGAAAAGAAGAATACCTGATTCGGTCTTGGAATGAGGATTTAAAAGCGATCTCTTGATCTTTAAATGGTTTCTCAATCCCATCTATACCATATATAGCGTGATGATTGTTGCAAGTTATCAGTGACGTCAGAAGTTGTAACGACTAGTTACATGCACAACGGCTAGTCCGCATCTAACGGAAATATGGCTAATCTGATTAACATCTTATTCGCCATATTAGGGGCAATTGTTAGGGCCTAGTTTTATTAAGTCTGGATCATTTATCCTGAGACTTGGCCTGGATCACTTATCCTTAGCAGATAGTGCAGGAAGTCTAAGGATCAAGGATCCTTATACTTACTTATGTTATCTAACAATTGTTCTCCATGTTTTCTAATGACTATATGCATGTTGTGGATGACGTGGACCAAGTCTTAGCTGGAATCTCGGTCAGTGTTCGTTGAAGATGCTGCACGTGATGAATTCAACTAAGGTTCATGAGCTTGGACATGGTCTACCATGAAAATCGGACCTAGTTGTTAGCTTATTTCCAAAGGGGTTGATCAAGTGTTTTAGGCACACATTCACACTCGCGAACACACACATTCATTTACACTACAAACCAAAGCTCTCACGACATACTTAGCAAACAATCATTGTAACACACTTGATCAACATCCAAAGTTGTAATCTTTCTTGTGCGATATAGTCGATAGTGATAGTTCTCACTATCCGTGGTTTTTTTGTGTCAGAGATCTTACAAGGATCAAGGGTTTTTTCCTCGTACAAATCTCGGTTTTCATTGTCATTTTCGTTATAAAATCAATTACATTGTTATTCATACACATAAGCACTCAACCTCACAATCAAGATTTGGTTACATTACCCGTTGCTTGATTTTTGACCAAAACAAATAAGTTAAAATTCAAAATTTCATTTTATTTCAATAAATCAAGCATTACATTGTTCATGAAAATGGAGAGTACGATGATTGAAATTTCAAAGCTAACAATATTAAAATGCATAAATTAAAACTAGGTGAGTATATCTAAATCCACCCTAAGTAATTTCTTGCGAAATCATCATCAAATATTTACTGCAACATGTATGAAATATCCGTCAACACAAATTATGTCGGTGAACATACTAGTTTGTCTACATAGCATAAGAATAAATAAATTCTCAAGTCCACATGTTAATTGTATACTAAGTCATATAATCATACTAGCATACAAGACTAAATATCAATTCAAAGTTTCCACTAGCGTGTTACACCCGGCTATTTAGAGTCTATATACCGTACTAGTGTAACACGTATTATATATGAATAAGGGCATTATTTGATGTGATTTGGTGTTAATTAATGGTATTTGGTGTTCTAGCAAGTCTAATTTTTATATAAGATTATGTTGGTAAAAACAAGATATAAGCTTATCGCTTAACGAACAGAATGCGAAACGAGCGTCGGTGACAATTCGGCTAATGTTAAAATCTTAAAAATATTCCGTTATGATTAAAATGCTATTTTTAATTGTCACACCCCGACCCGCAGCGGATAAGGTGATCGGGGCATGATTGGGTTATCATCAAAGCTCATGACATTTATTAAACGTTTCATATTCATTAATACAAATTAAATGGAAATTTACAATAATGTTACAACATGATCTAACTAACAATCTAACTTCTTTGTTCTCTTCTAAGGCATATCCTATGTTATCCTTGCTTCAACCTGTTCACCTGTATCATGTGTAAAAAGGTTTTTGGATCAACATAATGTTGGCGAGTGAATCCTATGGAAAACATTTGAACAATTTATTTAAATTGATTATGAAATATGTGCACAACCAAACATGAGTAAAATTAGATGTAACTTGATCAATAATCATAAGATGTTAAATGAAAACACTCATGAACAATAATGGAACAATTAAAGGCACGCGATGCTCAACTCGTCTCTCACGAGGAACTGAGGGGCCTGATGAATGAATTGCGTAAACATGATAATATGAATAACACAACTACAAACAATATAAACTCAATGATACACACATGAACAATAATGAAATTGGTATGTAGCACGCGATGTTCTACTCGTCTCCCACGAGGAACTGATGGGCTTAATGTATGAGTTTCATATGACTTGGCAAATGGCAATAAGTAAATCACAACAATAAAAACAATCTAAGTTTAAGTCATGATGTGGTATGGCACAAGTTTAAATAAATAAATTAATTAATTTCATAACACATGACACACCCCAAAACGTGTAATTTAAAAGGGGGAATTGTAAGATTCACTCACAGTGGGTGCGTTCGGTTGATGACGTTGAATGCACGCGAAGTGGTTTTAACCACGAGTGAGATTTAACCTAGATAAATTGCATTATGGTTTGGTAAGTAAACGGATTTTATTAAACTATTTTAGTAGGATGGTTGGGTGTATTTTTGTGAGTTTGAGGCTATTTTCTAATCTTAAAAATGTTATTTTTAAGTATTTATAATTGATTTTTAATTAAAATAATTAAATAAAAATAATAAAAATATTTTATTTTTTTCTGACCGTTGACTGACCCTTTGACCGTTGACCTGACCGTTGACCGGTTCAATGGCAGATTATTGTGCGCTGAGTGAGGCTCGAACCCGAGACCTCCCGTACGCGTGCACGCAGCTCTACCAACTGAGCTACGTGTCTAACCCGTTATATATCCGATTTTAATTACATATATACATTAATTAGAATTAAACAGAAATCCTTTTTATTTTAAAAACGGTTTAAACGAAACAGCCTTGCACTCCACAGGTCTCGAACCCGGGACCTGTGGGTTAATCTAACACACAGTCCACCGCTGGACTGTGTGTTCAACATGTTATATAACTTGATTTTTATTATACTTAAAGACAATTTAGTTATTTCCTTTTTCTGCCTTATTTAAAAAGAATAGATAATTGTCCGAGTCGGTGCTGAAGACCGGACTCGAACTCGTGACCAGCGATATAAACAAACACACAGTCCACCGCTGGACTGTGTGTCTAACTTGGTTATTATTCCGGTTATCAATACACTTAACATATAACTATATCGACTCCGGTTCAGTTAAACAAAAATTTGATTTTTATTAAGGCAGCGTGTGTGAGACGGGAATCGAACTCGAGACCTTTGCATGTATAACGTTTTATGTGCACACAGTCCACCGCTGGACTGTGTGTCTAACCCGATTAATTTCATGATTTATATTATACTTATATGATACAGCATTACGTCGTCTTCTTCATCCAGTTTGAACCAGAATCGGAAATCGACTGGTTTAAGATTCTTATCAGTTTATTAGCGTTTTGCAGTCGATTAAGGTAAGATAAAAGTGAAAAGGAAAAGGAACTAGGCGGAGAAATATACCGACTGGATCCTCTGTTTTCCGGCAGAAATCCGGCGACAGAATTCACCTCCGGCGACGTGTTCCGTATAGCAGCTAGTCTCCGGAAAGCTTGGAAAAGGTAAGGGTGACTTCGGTAAAGGTTTAGGGGGTTCAGTAAAGCTCAGGGATTAAAACTCGGTTTTCCGGCAAAAAACAGGTTTATTCCGGCGAGTGGAATTTCGCCGAGAAAAGGTGTGATTTTTGAGCGAAAGTGTTTGTCGTCGGTTGTGGGTCAATTTATAGGAGAAAACGAGATGTATTTGGTCTGATTTTGGACTGCATTCGTTTATTTAAAATTTCCGGCGGTTTTGAAAAGTGTCGCGGACTTCAAACATCGGTTATATCCGATATCTGTTTAATGGTTTACGTTATAACGTAAATTGGTGTTAAAACTCGCGAGAATTCCGGGATTCCGACGACTGAACCGTTTGGGCGCCGGTTTTGAATTTGTAACGACACTTTATCAATTAAATGATTTTATTATACAACAAACAAAGTCCGCGGCGCAGTGGTTTGTGTGTGAGGTGATAAATCGCTGAGTGACTCGGTACAGACCCGGGTTCGAAACCCGGCAGAGACAATTCATTTTTATTTTGCGATTTTTGACTGTTTTTCAAAAACTAAATATATATTCCCATATAATAATTGATTACGGATCGTTTAAAAATATTTTGGGCATTTAATTCGCAACGAAAATTTTGACTGACTGTTCGGTTGATAAATGGAGCGGGTTTGGTAAATCCGTTTTCGACGGATGTTACATTAATATCCATGAGGAAAATTGAAATAAAACGCTTAAAACACTATTTTGTGATATTAAACGCGTACTTCGCAATACCCACATATCTTACGACCATGTTAGTCAAGGCAAATAAAATCAAAGTAATACCAAACGCCATTAAACACATATAAACGCGAAACAAAATACCTAGTAATCAGTTAAATACCTGTTTAATGTTGGAAAAGTTGACGAAATGGAACAACATTAGATATCATAGATCCTACATTGAAGAATGGACCAAGTTTAGGTGATGCCATTAGAACTATCCATGTTGAATTATTATGTTTTCAAGAAAATGTCATCAATAGGCTATCCATGGCTTATGTTGTTCATATGGTGCCTAGCTTTTTTGTCACACTTCCTAAACCATCAAAGCCTGCATTTTTTATGTCTTCAATGAAAACAAGTGGTATAGAGAATCCTAAAATATCATAATCTTCGAATGAAGTTTCGATATCTGATTTTATTTCTAGATAGGTATTTCAGATGAATAAAAAAAACATTATTTGCTTTCATTCATGGTTGTAATTTTCTTCTAATGTTAACCAATAGTAATCATAACCATGCATTCATAATAATTACTTTGCATCGGTTTCACACATTAGTGAGTTATAACATGATGTACGAAAACTAAGTTATAGCAAATAGAACATTTTCGTGTTGCAAATGGCCATTTGTGATGGTTTTGACCATCGCAAAAGCCTATTTTGAAGTAGTGTATTAAATTGTTACAAGATTACTTGAAGAATTTACATACTTATCTCTATAAACTGAAAGCTTATAGATATACGACATAAATAGCCATTCATAATAGTACAAAAGTACCACATAAAGTATACACAAGTTCAAGATAAATAGCATCCTATATAGAAGGTTAATTATTTAAATTAAGGCCAAAGCAAACCAAGTTCGAGCTCGTCTAATTAGGCAAACTTCATATTGCTTAACTTAAAAGAGACCGAGCTTGAGCTCAACTTGTTTCTAGAGATCATGCTCGAGTCATGTGTAATGTAACACCCATATTTTGTAAAAGACTCGACACCATATTTTAATTGTGGAATTGTGGTCACATATTCTTTTCTTTTGATTGTATCATCATAAATTTGGCTTTAGATCTAAACATTAGTTATCATAAAAACCTTTGACATAATTACGAAAATGTGAATCCTATTTTGGGATGTGTTGTCTGTGTTTTGTCCCAAGAGCTTGATCATCAACGATCGTTCTATCCGAGAGTTTTACCTAAGCCATGACAACAATGCAAAATAGTATTAATAATATATAAGATTATATATTGACCTGATGTGCAAATTCCATCTCAAAAAAAAAAAAACTAAGTTGAGTATGAACCCGATGTATACTACTTTGGCTTCAATGTAGAGTACTATGGCTCAACGTAGAACTCTAACTCTGAGCGTAGGACATAGAGGGCTTAGAGGACCCGGGGCGCTCCGTTGTGGAGGCGGAACAACGTGTTTTACGGCGTGATACACCACAGCCGGTGGTTTCCACAACGTGTGGATTTGATGAAGCGTCGTAGTCATCACGTGTTATCCATTCAAAAAATCCGACCATCCAAAAGTTAATCCATTCAAAACAAACCCAGATCCAAACAAGCAAGATTACATTAAACATGGTCAAATTCGATCTGAAATATGAATAAACAGATGAGGATTTGGTCTTGAAATGGCAACTGTGTATGTGCATCAATTTAGGGAAGATAGAGAGATACAGAAAGGAAATCTCCGTTTGATGATTTTTCCACCGGATCTGCCAGCGGCAGCGTCTGCGATGGCCAGAGAAGCGGAGTCCATGGTGATGTGGTGGTTTGTTACGGTGGAGATCGAGAGAGATGATAGAGTAAAATTATACAGAGAGGAAATTATACATAGAGGAAAATGGTTTCCTTTTTTTAATTTTATTGTTAAGTTGTATTTAAAAAAAACATCACTAGTGATGGATATTTTCACTAAAATCTATCACCAGTGATGGAATTTGACTCGATGACGTGGCGTATGGTGATTGGATGTTGTGAGTGATGAAATTCCATCACTAGTGGAGCGCCCCTACCCTTAACGTAGTATATTCTGACTTCAACGTAGACTACTCTAATTTCTGCTATATATAGTACCATATTGTATATTGTATATTTCAACCTACTATTAACATCTAAACATTGCCAAACAGATAATACACATTAAAATTACATTAAATATATTCTACGAAGTGTTCTAAGCTTAGACAACTCTTTTAAATCCTATATCACCAAAACTTATTACCAACTTTAAGATTATTAACTTGCATTATCATAAAGGGGTCTAATGGTATCATACTACTTTTGTACAGCTTAGAAACTACATATCATCATCATCATCATCTTTGACCCATTTAGATTCTAGTGAGACTTTTAGCAACTTATAACTTCGATTCAGTCATGAACCTCTTAGCTCCGAAGTGCAAATAACCACTCCGAATCAAAAAGACTGGAACCACCCCTTTCACAATACTTCATTATACAACTAAACCAAGTTCAATATGATTCATATAAAAATGACAGCATGCATAAAATACAACTGGTCAAACATCACAAGAAAGTAAAACCTATAAAAAGTCAAAACATGCTAATGTTCGAAGCTTCATTTTTTATATCTGTACTCTGCAAAATTTGCAGAGAACCCTTGGGACGATGAGCAGTAACCGAGGTACTGTTGATAGGCTGATCATTAGTAGTAACTAAAGTGGTTCCCTATGAAGGATTTCCTGCCAATCGAGTTACTAATGTTATAATCAAATAATTGTCATCGATTTTAATAGCCAACTAACATACTCTTTCACGATTTCAAAATATAGTACATACATGTTTTTCATTTTCACTTTAGATTATCCAATTATTTGAGAGTGACACCAAAACATTTTAACCTGATAATCATTCTTACACAATTCAGAGAGACACACATACTATTTTAAACTATGAAACCTACACAGTATGGAATATTCAAGTTCGTGATAAGACAAATGCAAGGTAAGCACATTCCTAAATGCAGGATGCCTATTTATGTAGACGACTAGGGATGACAATATCATGAATATTGGTAATCTTAGTCTCATACCATATTGTAAAATGGTGCAATATTTAACTATTATAATTATATTACGCAAAAGAATGAAATATATAAAACTAAAAAGACAAGAAATGGGTGGAATACTCTATTGCCCAAGAACAAAGAATAAGGAAAATGAAATGCTTTCGAGTATGGTTCAGATAAACTGGTAGGTATGTTTAAACTAATCAACTTGGATGTCACTTATGTTTTGGGAGTTGCTGTCAGGTTTGAGTTTCTTTGTAAGCATAAAGATAAATATGTCACTTTAAACATATATAACATTTTTAAGGACCAATTTATTTATTTAATACATATCATTTACCAATTTTCTAACTACTCACAAAATTACTATTCTTTATTTATTTTACTTCTTATTTATTAATTCTTATACTCTTCACCTTTTACTATTTTTCCTCCCAGCTTTTAAAATTTTGTTACAAAGATTTAACATTTTTCCAATTTCAACTTTGGTCACAAAGTATTTATATATTTTTGTTCGATTTAACGCCTCGTCACAACACAAGGTAGTTATTTATTTTTTGTTTTACATTTCAGTCTAATTTCTGTTAATTAACACGTCGCAGCGTACACACATAATTCAACATTTTTTAAATATTTTTGTTCGATTTAAGAGAGTACCATCTAAAAGATTTGGCCTCCATCCAAAAATCTGCTTGATCCGCACAAGAAAGAATTGGGTCCATTGTCATCCTCCGGATAACAAAAACCCCATAAAACCTCACACTCTGTAATCCATAAACGAGATTGAACATGGGCATACTCACTCTGCCATTGGTAACCTCTCTTCTCAACCCCCATAAACTCCGATTGAATCTTCTATTCACCACCACTATCCACCGCCCTTTACGAACCCCTTTCAGCCGTACCATCGTCCCTTTATGTTCTTTCACCAGTTCTGCAACTGATCAGTCTCCGTTAACGGCAGATGTAACGAATTCAAATGCAGAGGAACGGCCGCTTAAAGTTTCTATTCCGACTTTCCAACAAGCCATTCAACGTCTTCAGGTAATTGTTGACTGTTTTGACTAATTAATCACTTTGAAGTTCAAATTTTGTTTATTTGGTTGATTGAATCTTGTTTTTTTACATGTGGGTGTAATTGAGGAATGTTGTTTTGGATTTAGGGGTTATTTTATGACACCTTAAAGAGTGAATTTGTACAAATCATGTTATAAAGTTGCAATCTTTTTGACTATTGATGGAAATACTTATAGGTTAATGCTCAAAGAATTTTAACCTACTAAGGCCACACGGTATCCGGAGGTTTTCGCATATGGTACGGAGTGTTGGGAATTCGAATAATGAAACCGATTTGGCGTGCAAGGCTCAAGGAGGGTTTTGAGGAGTGGATAATTATAGATTATTAAATGTGATTATGATTTAATAATTATTTGTAATTATCATGTCCTAGTTAATTGATTAGATAACTATTTGGCATCCTAAACGAGTTTGGTTTGGATATATTTAGGATAATTATGTGAACAATCCTAGTTATAGTCTAACGTGCTAGGTTAGCTATACATACCGTGTATAGGGTAGCGATTTGTAAGTACAAGTATTTGAGTAGTTTTCTTGATCTAATAATTTTGTGGGAGTTGGCAATAATTTTACGTTTGTTTGAGTATTGATTGGGACTTGTCGGAGAAGAAATTCTAGGTGGCAAGGGGGCAGTGTTGTAGTAAATGCTAGTCGGGCGGTGGGGTGGGGACTAGCGATTAATCGGGATTAATTGTGATTAATCGGCACCTAGTCTGGATTTTTACAACCATGCAAGTGGGTACCGATTTCAACACAGTACCGTGTGCTGTGGTACCGAGCTTTTGGGATGGGAACAATGGAATTGAAATATGGTGATGTGGAGGAGAGAGAGAGAGTGGTAGAATGGATGGGAAGGAAAAGATGGATACCGTGTGGCCTAAGCAGGGGTTAAGTAAATCTTTGCTATTGTGTTTATATTTCGGCTATTATCGTCATTATTATTGTTTTCTAAGGATTGTTTTCATTTAAAATGTCGAAAAATAGCTATTAGTTGCTCTTTTAGCCTTCTCTGTGCTTTTTGTAATATACATTCCTTTCTCATAATGCAGGAGTATTGGGCATCTGTTGGATGTACTATAATGCAATGCAGCAACACGGAGGTACTCATATAACTACATCTTTTAGGCTACATCTTTACTAATTGGGGCCACTGACTTTATGAAAAAATAAAACATTGTTAAAAATATTTGTTTCTAATGTTTATGGTTTAATAAAGCATGCTCTTTAAATGAATATACCAACTGTTTCTTGTGCTTATCATTGCTTTGTTTGCATTGTTCAGGTTGGAGCTGGGACTATGAACCCCTTAACATTTTTAAGGGTTCTTGGTCCAGAACCATGGAATGTTGCGTAAGTGTGCTCTTAATGTTGACACATATGTTTTGAATCGCCTGTCAGTTCTAATGAGTTTTCTATTAATTGATGTGATTGCTGATTTGGTAGCTTCTGGTGGAAGGTATGCAGAGCCAAGTATCCGGCCTGATGATAGTCGTTATGGTGAAAACCCTAATAGGCTTCAACGTCATACTCAATTCCAGGTTCATAAACCATATCTGTTTCATTTTCTATTTATTAATCATAATATCCAAAAAAATGCATTAACCCTCACCTGAAATCTCTCTCATAGGTTATATTAAAACCCGATCCTGGAAATTCACAAGATCTCTTCATCAGGAGTCTATCGGCCCTAGGTTTTATATTTCATAATTTTACACTTCCTTTATATTATGTCTCTTCTTCTAGATAATTAAGTGCTTTCTTGATTTGCAATTAAATAATTTTCTATAATTTTGTGTTGTGGCACAGGTATAGATGTCAATGAACATGATATTCGTTTTGTGGAAGACAATTGGGAAAGCCCGGTAAGCTGCATTGTTTTTTCTTTAATTGTGTTCAACATATGGTTCTAAAATCTCGTTTTGAGAGTCAAAAATTTGTTTTTAGCATGGTGTTCATACAGTAAATTAACTAGTATTTTGATCCGCCGTGTGTTGCGGCGACGGCGAAACTTGAAGTAACTCTAATTTATAGCGTCAAATATTTGACCCGACTCGTTTATGGATAAAATTTAAGTCAAAGCCTAGGCCAACTGAAAACGCACATAAAAACAAGCACGAAAACATATTATATTTGACCTGACTCTCTACTGAGAAAAGCTTACGTCGAAACGTAAACCAACTTGGATTTATACCGAAACTTACTTGAAGAATGGTACCGCACATTGCGGAGGCGGCTAAATGTAAAGTAACTCGAATTTATACCTCTCGGTGAAAACATATATTTTTACCTGACTAGTTTCCGAGCAAAATTTATGTCAAAATGTAGAACAACCGAAAACGCACATAAAAATAAGCACGGTATGCATCATATTCAACTCACGTACATAAAAATAAGCTCGGAAAACTCGAAGGGGTCAAAATGACATTTTACAAAGTTTTTAGAAAGCTTAGGGAGTATAAGTGACCATAGTTATTAAAGGCGCTACGCGCACTCAAGGCGCATAGGCCTCGCCTGGGGCCTAGGCGCAAGGCGCAAAAAAAAAAACTTGGGCCTGAGAAAAAAAGCGCACAATGAAAAAAATTATAAATATATAATGTATTAGAAAATAAATAATATTCTTCAAATAAAATAAACAAAAGCTATTATATAACATTAGTATCATCAATTTGGTACCAAAAGTTCTAAAATATTAGTGTATTGGTGTAGAAAAGTAGTTTTCCGTAGATAAAATTAGAAAATCTGGCTAGAATCTTGCCGGAATTTAGAGAATTTGACCGGAATCTAGGAATCGCGCCAGAATCCACGCCATAGTTATTAAAGGCACTAGGCGCACTCAAGGCGCATAGACCTCGATTGAGGCCTAGGCGCAAGGCGCATAAAAAGCGAGGGCCTAAGAAAAGAAAAAACGCACAACGAAAATAAATAAAAAATATTTTATGTTTTAGAAAATTAATACTATCTTCAAATAAAATAAACTAAAAACTATTGTGTAACATTAATATCATCTATTTACTACCAACGTTCTAAAATATTAGTTTATTAGTATAGAAATGTAGTTTTGTTAGCTAAAAGTAGAATTCTAGCTTGAATCTGACCGGAATTTAGAAAGTTGGCCGGAAGCTCTCTAGAATCTAGGGATCTCTCCGGAATCTGCGCCTGGACCATCACTTGGAGAATTAAAGCACAACTGCCTTGACTTAAGGCGCAATTGCCTCGCCTCGCCTGGATTATGGGCCTAGGCACAAGAAGCGATGGCTTTTAACAACTATGATCCAAGCCACCGCAATTGCCTCGCCTGGCATGAAAAATGGGCCTAGGCGCAAGAGGCGATGGCTTTTAACAACCATGTTAGTGGCAATACTATAAGTTGAGGGGCTAAGTAATAAAAAAAACTTACAGAAAAAAAATGATGTGACAGTCGCTAGTTGACAGTAATATTTGTTATATAATTGTTATAATATAATTTATGTCATTAACTTTAGGTACTCGGTGCGTGGGGACTCGGCTGGGAGATTTGGATGGACGGAATGGAGATTACACAATTTACCTACTTCCAACAGGTACCGTACTTGCCGTATAAACACCATAATATTTGTAATTTATATTCAGATTCTTATTTTCTATTGTTGTTTATCTTTTATGTTCTCTTGTTTAAGGCTGGAAGTCTTCAGTTGATGCCGGTATCAGTTGAAATCACATATGGTCTTGAACGCATCCTAATGTTACTTCAGGTCGGATATAGATTTCATTTGTTTGTTCATACTTCCATTCATCATTTCATCCTATGCTTACTTTATGTAATACGGTTTTGTAAACTTCGGTTTTTTAGGGAGTTGACCATTTTAAGAAAATCAAATATGCTAATGGAATCACTTATGGGGAGCTTTTTTCTGAGAACGAGTAAGCTATTTGGTCTTTATGTACTAGTCTTTGTCGAACGTTAATGATGGTCATCGTTAACGTTATATGCTTGTGTTGCAGGAAAGAAATGAGTGCATATTATCTAGAGTATGCAAGTGTAGATCGTATTCAGAAACACTTTGACTTTTTTGAGGCAGAAGCGCGTGCTTTGCTTGATCTAGGCCTTGCAATACCTGCGTAAGTTACTAATGCCTTATTTCTGCTTTATTAAGCAAGCAAGCATGGTTCTTTTTCCTGTAATATAAATATATAAGAAAACATGTTGGTTGTAATTATCTTTTAGGTATGATCAGCTTCTCAAGACTTCTCATGCTTTTAATATCTTAGACTCTAGAGGCTTTGTTGGGGTAACAGAGCGTGCACGCTATTTTGGGCGGATGCGCAGGTAGCTTCTTCTTTTGAACACGTTTTGTAGAGGTGGCAAAAGGGTGGGTTGGGTGACATGTCATTCTGAATTCATTTTAGGTTGGGCTGATTACAAACATTTATTTCTTCTTCCAAAAGGTAAAAATAAAAATATTAATAATAATAATACTTAGTGTGTCAACTATAATATAAATGTATTATTCTAATAAGAGAAATGCCATTTTCGTCCCTGAGATTTGGCCAGTTTTGCGACTTTTGTCCAAACGTTTTTTTAGCATTTGGATCCAAAAGGTTTGAAATCTTGCCATTTTAATCCGGCTCGTTAAATCCATCCATTTTTCTCCGTTAAGTCGGGTATTTTCGTCTTTTTTTTAACTTAAAGGCCAATTCGGTCTTTTTCACTTTATGTACAAGCATTTAGCATAATGTTCAAGTATTCAAAACTCTTTAAGTTAACAAAAAAGTTGGAACTACCCCTGACTTAACGGAGAAAAATGATGGAGTTAACGAGCTGGATGAACATGGCAAGATTTTAAACCTTTTGGATCCAGATGCGGAAAAACAAACCTTTGGACGAAAGTCGCAAAACTGGCTAAACCTCAGGGACAAAATGACATTTTACCCTTCTAATAATAATCTATCTTTTTGAGTAATTTATGTGATAACGATACACTTAAGGCTACTTTCGACTCCTTTCCCTTTTAACCTTCTTTACCGGTTTGACCCGTTAGAGATAACACATGCCACATCTGACATTTTATCTCCATGTCTCTTTGGTCAAGAACATATAAGGATATTATCGAATTACCCTTAATACGTCACATTTATTGGCTTTGTATCTCCATCAGTTTAGCTCGACAATGTGCGGTGCTATGGTCGAATACACGAGAGTCACTTGGACATCCATTAGGCATTATTTCTCAAGCTAACAACCTTGTTGTTCCAGAGGAGCTTCTAGAATCAGAAGCCACAAAGGTACATGCTTATTACTTTTCCTTCTTTAACTTAGTTAACATGAACATATTGTGTTATACGGGAGATAACAACACAACATTTATATGAGGTGTAGGTGTCTGCTGAACTGAGACTGTTTCTTCTTGAAGTCGGGACAGAAGAATTACCACCAAATGACGTTGCCAGCGCAGGCCAGCAAGTACGTACATTATGGTCTAATAAGCTCATATGTCGTTCTCATCTTTTACAATGTATTACTGACTATAATGTATTTATATCAGTTGAAAGATCTAATTGTGCAATTACTTGGAAAACAAAGACTGACTCACGGTGAAGTTCATGTATTCGGCACCCCGAGGAGATTAGTAGTATGGTTTTCTCGTCCTTTTTCGATTAGTTAATAATGATGTTCTTATGGTTATATTCTGATAATAATTAGTTATATGATTTTAACTGTATTGGTTTGCGTTTGCAGATCAGTGTTGAGAATCTATGCTCTAAGCAGTCGGCTAACGAAGTTGAGGTTCGAGGACCTCCAGCTTCAAAAGCTTTTGATAATCTAGGAAATCCAACTAAGGTATTTATATACATATATATGAATATATGAATACTTACTATCTTAAAAAGAAGTCTACCTTTATAGCATCATGTGCATGACAGTAAAAGCATATTTGATGACTTGATGTGTATTTCTCAACCTGTTAGAGCTTGAACTGATCTAAAATTTCTCTTTTTGTTTTCTTTTATTAGGCAGCTGAAGGTTTTTGTCGTAGAAATAATGTACCAGTGGACTCACTGTATAGGAAAACAGAAGGTAGTACCTTCTTTGTGTCTATCAATTCACTGAACCAATTTCCGAAATTAACGAAGTTGCAACTTTTTTATCTTCATTATTATAGGTAAGACAGAGTATGTCTATGTCCGTGTGATGGAGTCGGCACAGCTTGCTGTGGAGGTACGATAAGCATATATATATATATATATATATATATATATATATATATATATATATTATTATTATATATAGGTTAGGGTTCTAGAGTGAACACTAGGTTGAGAGTGAACTGTGTGAACTAATCTGAGCCATTGGATTATATCATCTAGAGATTTTTAAACAATGGCAAATTGTAATTATAATGTTGTAACTTCCCTTTAGATTAATTGACAGAAGGGTATTTGTGTCTTTTGTAAATTGCATTTATTAAACAATATAATCAAAATTCCTAAAATCTTGCTAGTTTCCGTAGTATACAAGATACACAGTTATTAGTGTATACACATGTGTACAGTCTCGATAGTATCAGTTTATACAAGATATACATATGTTACTTTATACACATGTGTACAGTCTCGATAGTATCAGTTTATACAAGATACACAGATGTTAGTTTATACACATGTGTACAGTCTCGCTAACTATCAATTTATACAAGATACACCGCTGTTAGTTTATACACATGTGTACAGTCTCGCTAACTATCAGTTTATACAAGATACATAGTTGTTAGTTTATACAGATGCGTACAGACTTTGATACATCTGTGTATTTTGTAGTCCACGACCTAGTTCTGTTAGGATTTCATATACGGTTTGAATCCGGGAGGACAATTGGTGTCCAGTACCTAGTTCCGTTAGGAGTTTCATATACGTTATTAGAAACTGATTCTACACGCGTTTAAAATAATGGAGAAGTAATTAAAAATGTGAGAGAGGGAGAATTAATAGATGAGAAAATTAAGGGATTTTAATTAAGAGAGAGAGAGAGAGGGAGCTAATGTCAATCTTACCCTTTTAATCTAAAAAATAATCAATGGTCAAGATTAGTTCACCAGTTCATTTTCAAGAAGTTGCTCACAAATGATCTATATATTATATATATATATATATAATATATATATATATATATTATATATATATATATATATATATATATATATATATATATATATTGCATTTCAACAATTCAACTTTCACATGAATTACTATACATTTTCACTGATAAATATGTTTAAGAAAGGACAGAGCTAAAATAATGTTTAGTGTGGATTTTAAAAGAAAAAATGAGATAAAATATTATCGCAGACCCCTTTGTTTTTGGGATCATGCGATTCTGGACTACATGAAATTTTAGCATGTTTAGTGATTATTTTCTTCATACGTATTATGATTGTTCATTTCAATTAGTAATTTGGTTTTATATATATTTCCTATAGGTTTTATCAAAGGAGTTGCCTGTGTTATTGCTAAAGTGTCGTTTCCAAAGTCCATGCGTTGGAATTCTGAGGTGTGTCCCCTATAAGCATTACAGCTTTTCTATATTGCCTTTAATAAACTTGCAATTTATCAATGTTAAATTAAATTAGAATTTCAAGTCTTAGCGAATGATGTGTGTTAATTAAAACACTGCCATTTTTTTTCTCAAAGTACAACTTTGTCAATTCAAGTTACGTTTTTTCGGGTGGTTTTTTGCTTTATCGAACTTTGCACTTTTTAACTCTATATTGCCTTTAATAGACTTGCAATTTATCAGTGTTAAATTAAATTAGAATTTCAAGTCTTAGCGAATGATGTGTACATTAATTAAAACACTGCCATTTTTTTTTCTCAAAGCACAACTTTGTCGACTCAAGTTACGGTTTTTTCAGGTAGTTTTCTGCTTTATCGAACTTTGCACTTTTTAACATGTGAATAATGGTAATTCGTCTATCATCTAGGTCATCTTTAGCAGACCTATTCGTTGGATTTTGGCACTCCATGGGGATGCAGTTGTTCCTTTTGCATTTGCTGGCGTTTTAAGGCAAGCGCTCACTTCAGGATTTCCTTACTTTATATTATTTTATAAATTTTGTCTAAAATATGTAACGTTTGACTGGGTACATAGTCAATCGAAAGCGTTTAACTGATAATGTTGCTAATGACAAATTAAGGATTGTTAAGGGTAAAATCTGATGTTGTATATGCTTTTTTTTTTATAATATTACACTTGAACTTTTTAATAATTTATATTGTTTCTTCACCCTTGGAATTTATTTATTGAGCGAAACTAGATACTACAATTATGTTAACAACAGACATCCCGGTTAACGATTTTAAAACAAATTAGCTTAAGCTGTTTTTTATAGTTTTAAGATTTTGGTTGCATAAATAAAGCATTGGAAAATTCTTATTATACAATGAGTCTATTTCAATTTTCAATAAACCTAGTGTATGGATTTCACATGAACACTTAATAAGGTAGCAGAACCTCGTTATAATGATAATATCTCAATATAGCATTATCCTTTTTATATCGCTCATCACATCCTTTTTTACTGCAGTGGTAATGTTTCACATGGTCTACGGAATACAGCATCGGCTACAACCATGGTATGTGTGATATACTAACTTTTGACTATTATTCATTGGTTACAGGGTTTCAAATTCTTTCATAAGTAACTGTTTTCGTTTTTAATATATTTGGAATTTCATGCAGGTCGACAGTGCAGAGTCTTACTCTAATGTAATGCAACAGGCAGGAATTTCTGTCGACACTGAGGTGACTGACTTAAGTGTATATCTTTTCTATCATCAATGACACATAATAATTCGCATTCTAAAATTACTTTCTCGTTGCAGCAACGGAAGAAAATAATTCTAGAACGAGCCAATGATTTAGCAAAAGGTGTTGATGGATGTCTTGTGATGCAAAGCAACTTACTTGATGAGGTAACTAGTTATAGCAAATTAGTATTATCTTCCTCATTTTTATTTTCTTTCCAATAATATAACTGATTGTTTGTGCTAATGAACTTAGGTTGTAAACCTTGTTGAGGCACCAGTTCCTGTGCTCGGGAAATTCTCGGAGTCCTTCCTAGTGCTCCCAAAAGATCTGTTAGTAATGGTATCGTGTTCTTCTAAAAATCTAGTAGAAATTTGTTACAATCTACTATAAAGACAATTATTGTCTATTGTTGAGTTAAATTTATCCTGCAGGTTATGCAGAAGCATCAGAAGTACTTTGCGTTGACAGACAGTAACGGAAGTCTGTTGCCGTATTTCATTGCTGTAAGATATATTATCGCTCTAAACCGAAATTACTGCATTTGAAGTATATTTATAGCGCTGTTAATTTCTGCTCAGGTTGCAAATGGAGCGATTAATGAATCAGTTGTTAGGAAAGGAAATGAAGCTGTACTCAGGTTCGCATTATCACATGTTTTCGTTATTTCTTATCAGTGAGTGGTATGAATGTATATTTAACTGAAATTGTCGAGTCATCTTTGTTAATGTAGAGCTCGATATGAAGATGCTAAGTTCTTTTATGGATTGGACACTAGTAAACGGTTTTCGGAGTTCCGGAGTCAACTGAATGGAATTCTTTTTCATGTAAGTTTTTCCTACTCTTTGTATTGACAAAACAAAATGATACGGGTTGAGAGTACTGTTGGTGAACATTAAATCTGCAGGAGAAACTTGGAACAATGGAGGACAAAATGATACGGGTGAGAGTACGGTTAATGAACTCGGGTTGGCCCTAGGGCTAAGCGAAGATAAGCTCCAGATTGCTCGTGAAGCTGCATCACTCGCTATGTCTGACCTCTCAACTGCTGTTGTTACGGAATTTACTTCTTTATCAGGAATAATGGCACGACACTATGCTCTTCGTGAAGGATACTCGCAACAGGTCTCCGAAGCGTTGTTTGAGATTACACTGCCTCGATTTTCCGGTGATATACTCCCAGAAACTGATGCAGGAATTGTATTGTCAATTGCAGACAGGTAAAATTGCTTTTGAAAAGTCATGTTTTTTTCATCCTCGAAAACATAAAGGGAGATGGAGAGAAGAAAAGAAGGATGAGAAGTTTGACTTTTGTTGGTTAAACGAAAATTGATTTAAAAATTTCTGTGTATGTTTTCACTACACGTTTTTTTAACTATGGAATCCATAGTTATTCTGGTTATTACTTTTTAGCCATTAAAGTTTCAATGTGAAGTTAAAATCAGCCCATTTGACTACAAAAGTCAAAGGGTACATCTGATTTTGAATTGCAATTATATTCAATTGGTTTTCTATAATTTGGCAGGCTAGATAGCCTAGTTGGCTTGTTTGGATCCGGTTGTCAACCGAGCTCGACTAATGACCCATTTGGTCTTCGCAGGATCTCTTATGGTCTTGTAAGTCATCTGACTCTTGCATTAGTCAAATCCTATCTGTTGACTTTTGGATTGATTTTAACTTCTAAGTATTAATCTGTTCCAGGTCCAAGTCTTGGTGGAAAAAGATAGAAACTTAGACTTAAAACGTGCGTTGGAAGTCGCTGCTTCCGTTCAATCCTTAAAAATAGATCCCGTAACACTTGATGAGGTATGCATATCTTTATAATTCATTTAGGTGTTACCTCTTGTTTATGGAGCGTTTTTTATTATTTTTCTTCTCGATTTTTAGGTGCATCAGTTTGTTACAAGAAGACTTGAGCAGTTTCTGGTAGGTTTACTTATATCCAACTTCAAATTGACATGACATTTTATTTGTCTTTTCCCCAAAATGACTATAAATATGCTTTACATATATTTAAAGGCGGTTATCACTTTTTATACACATGGAACATGATTCTTGTCGATTATGGAGTTTAATAAACTACTCATATAACTATTCAAAGCCAAATGTCAATTCAGATGCTTAGATATGCTGAAATGTTTACATGATTTGGCTCAATTTTATTTTGTAACGTTAGGTTGACAAGGGAATAAACCCAGAAGTGGTTCGTGCTGTTTTATCGGAGCGTGCAAATTGGCCTGGTTTGGCAGCAAAATCTGCACATAAAGTAAGCAACCGATTTTAGTTGTACTTCCTTTGCTTTATACTTTGTAAGTTGTAACGATGATAATGGGAAAATATGTAATTTTAGCTGGATGTGTGGTCCAAAATTGAATATATTGTATAATTCAAGTGATCCACAGTGTAGCTTTTGCATTTTATACAAGACGTTCCCAATTTTATACTTTTTTGTTTTGCAATTTTCACATTAGTATTATGAGGTTTTGCCTAGGATTTTTTATTCTAATATAACAATAACAATTTTAATATACAGATGGATGCATTGTCACGAGGTGAGCTTTTGCCAAAGGTGGTTGAAGCATATTCTCGACCAACAAGAATTGTTCGTGGAAAGGATGTTGATGTTGATACAGAGGTACATCTCATCATCAATTATTGTACCGCAAATTTCCGATTCGCAATGCTATGTTTAAACATCATCTACTCTTAACGATATTGGAAAATCGGCTTCTTTTAGGTGGATGAAGCTTCGTTTGAGACAAACGAAGAGAAAATGTTGTGGAGCACGTTCTTGTCTATTAGAAGCAAAATACACCCTGGTAATCTTTCCATTTATTCCCAAATTTTCAGCTAAAATGACATGATTACCCCTTATTTCCATAGTTAATTATCGATGGTATTGGTTTTGGTTTTCATAAGCATTTCTAGTTAGTTATATTTATGTGTAGATTTTGCATTTCTCGTCAACTCTTTTTTTTTAATATTTCAGGTATTGAGGTGGATGATTTTGTGGAAACATCATCGCAACTAATTCAACCACTTGAAGATTTCTTCGCTCATGTCTTCGTTATGGTGGTACGTTCCCGCGAGTATCGAAATAATAATAAAAAAAACAACTGATACTAAATCTGTTGGAATAAAGTTACTTGGATTTTTAAAAAAAAAATCTAATAAGTTGTTGATGCATACATTTGCAGGAAGATGAAAAGGTCAGAAAAAATAGACTGGCACTGCTTAGAGAAATATCTGAACTCCCTAGAGGTATAATTGACCTCTCAGTTTTGCCTGGATTTTGACCATTTTCAACGTGTGTCATAGGGCCCTGCTTTTTAACTTATTGTTTGTAAGGTGATAAAACGTTTTTTCCATGTATGGTCTATATACATTTTAGATCAGTAAAGAGTTTTACAGATGGGTCGATTGCCTAGATAGAATGCACGACAAAAATTGCTGATATAAGTTATTGAGAATTGTTCGACTCGTTATGAAATAAATAAGTTGTTAGGACTGTTCAAAATCCTAATCTGGTAGTTTATAAAAGATGATCACTCTAATTAGAGCATACAATTACAATGTGTACTTTTCTTTGTGCTATTAAATTCTAATATATATTTCTAGAGCTTAGAGTGGTAGGTTCTTATCTCTTCGCTTTTGTTTCTTTGATTTCATATCAACCCCGGATTTTGACTGGACTGTATGGATATCGTTTCAAACTGAGAACCAATAAGTTTTCATACCATGGCCTGCATGGCCGAGAACATGGCTGTACGTAACTGGCACCATTTATGTTTCATTTTGGTTAACTGGTCTTGACGATTTGAACCGAATTTAGAAATCTTTTTAAAACGTTACAGATCTCGTTATCCAGCCTAAAGCAAATTTATATTCAAGAGTAAATAGTACTCATATTTCGCTGTTCTGGTTAACGCGCTGTCCACAAATATTAACAGTTGGAGGTGTCATCCGCATTTATCACCAACTGTTGGCTACACCTATCATTTCATAAACGAATCAAGTCGTTCAAATCGAAGCAATTCTTTTATCAGCGTGATTACAATAAGTAGTATATAAGTAGTACCAAAATTAGTAAGTTTTCATGCATTGAGTTGCAGTACAAGTGACTTTCGACCTTCCTTTTTAAGCTCCATACTTTACAAAGAATTTGACCCCTTCACACGATCTAACTCAAATTGTTTAAAACGCTCGTGGCTCGCTCGAAGTTTGCTATAAACCAAAAAGATTACTCGCTCGGATTTGGCACGTTTGTTTTATGAACCAAGCGGTCCTAATCTGTCCAAAAAGCTCATGACTTGCAACTAGTTGTCTGGTTTGTAAACAAGCTCAAGCCAAGGTAAGCTTGCTCGTTAAATTTTATTGTATATAAGTTATAGCCCATGTTTTACAACAATATAAGCCGGCTTGACGAGACATGAGTTGGATCGAGCTTTTTATGAATTGAGCTCGAGCTCAAGTTTCAGCTCGTTAAGGATAAACAAGATTGTTTAACTTCTAGCCCGATCAAACACTATCTAATCCAACTATATGTTAAAAAAAATATATGATCTATGTATGTCAACCGGACTATAGTAGGTTCAGGTTTGTTAAATCCCGCTCAGCTAAATTTTTATTAAAGACGAACCTGTCATGTCCCTTTACTCATATCGTAGTCAGTAGAATAATCTGAAGCACAATGTCAAGAACAAAAATATTAACCAACTTAAAGTAAGAAAACTGCAACTAACCTCTGCAAACGGAGGTTAAATCCTGCACAGTTAAATTTTTTATTTTTATCGTTTATATACACATATGTAGGTTATGTGTAAGTACCTCCTACGAAGCTACATATATATATCACGAACTACATATAGTATATTATTATTTTTTCAAAGCTCAATAACATTTAAAAAAATGAAAAAATAAAATAAAAAATTCTTGATTGACAGTGGTTTTCTCAAGTTTCCTTATATTTTTTAGATTTTCTCAAGTTTCTTACGTACAGTATAACGTGTGCTTAATTTCTGTTGTAATACATTATGTCAAGAAATTTATTACCCCTTATAAACCTTAATTACATAAAGACTATAAGATTGTAACATATAGCTAGAACATAAAACGTAATCATTAAGTATGGGTTGTTATAAAGTGAATCTAAATATATATACATAGTTTTGTACAAAAGAAGGTGGGATGGGGTTGAAATGTTGAAACTCGTGACCTAGAAACACAAAGCGAAACTTAATACAACGTAAAAACCGGCTTTTAAATATAGAAGCAGATAAATATTGTAGACACGGTTCAACGCACACAGATATACTGCGTACAGAGATATATTACATACACAGATATATTGCATATACAAATATTTTCCGTATACATATACAATAATAGACGTGGCAACATACAATTGGCTTATTGCCAACCTTTTCAAGACAAGTGGCGTATCTCGTGTAAGTGGGTCACGTATCACGCCAACGATATCCATACCACTCTTTCTTTCTTTCTTTATAGCTTTTTTGTGTATATAAGTAACAACTAGTTGATGAATAATCTAAGTTATCCAAAAGAAAAGTTTGATAATCCTCATCATTGTTCTTTTATAATGCTCTATCCTCACCGTCTATTACTCTAAATTCCCATGTGATATATTACTCTATATACATTTTAGATCAGTTAAAAGAGTTACAGATGGATCAATTGCCTAGATAGAATGGGTTGGCTCCCCAACTTGTGAAACACGACAAAAATCGCTGATATAAGTTACAAAAAAATGTTTGATTCGTTATGAAATAAAACGTTGTTAGGACTGTTTAACAATCTTTTTACAATATAACGAGTAGATGATGTTTTTAAAACGTTACAAAACTCGTTATCCAAAAACCTAATAAGCACAGGTTTGGTTTGGTTCGGTTCAATCTAGTTTCTTGGCTGCAAAGTGTGAACTTTCAATCCAGCCTATTGCAGATTCATATAAGGTATCTGGTCTTTGTAGCATATCAAGAGTAAATAGTACTCGATTTCGTTGTTCTGGTTATCAGGCTGTCCACAAATATCAACAGTAGGCCTTGATGAATACAAGGTTGGCCTGTGTCATCTGCATTTAACAAAACTGTTGGCTTCGCCTATCATTTCGTAAACCAATCTAACTGTCCAAATCGAAGAAAATCCGTTGGTTCAGCTGGTTTTAATTCTTTCATAAACAATGATTACAAAAAGTAGTATATAAGTAGTACCATGCATTAAAAATACACTACAAGTAACTTTCGACCTTTCTTTTTGAGCTAAATACTTTACAATTATTTGACCTCTAAGAGGTTTAAAATGCTCGTGACTCGCTTGAAGTTTGCTAAAAATCTAAAAGATTACTCGCTCGGATTTGGCTTGTTTGTATTATGAACTGAGTGATCATAATCTGTCTAAAAAGCTTGTGGCCTGATTGAAATCATCTGGTTTGTAAACGAGTTCAAGCCAAGGCAAGCTTGCTCGTTAGCTCATTTGTTTGTCTCGTCTAAGTTAAGCAAAACTTTAATGTTTATAACCCAAGTTTTACAGCAATATAAGCCGGCTCCATGAGACATGAGCTGGCTCTGGGTTTTTACGAGTCAAGCTCAAGTTTCAACTCGTTAAGAATAAACAAGATTGTTTAACTTCAAGCCAGATCAGACACTATCTAATCCAATTATATGTTAATTAAACATGTGATCTATGTATGTCAACGAAATTCATTACCCCAAATTAATGAGTTGCCATTAACATTATTTTTACCACGTTTTCATTTAAAATTTGTTAAGAATCGGGTCGCCTCCGGCAGGGTGTAACCCATGAGTAAACTTAATAAAATATTTTTCTAAACAAAAAGAACATCTTTATATCTTTTTTAATCAACAGTTCATTTTTTAATATCGTAGGCTTCTTAAATACAACTGTGTAAATCTTGTGTATGTGAAACCCATCAAACTAATTTGTTCACATCTTTTAAATTTCATTGTTTTCACATATAGGTTATTTAAGTTTATGTTACACATATATAGGTTATTTGTAAGTATCTCATACGAGATATATATATGTAGCTTACGAGCTACATATATGTATCTCGCGAACTACATACATTTTTATTAGTCAAAGATCAATAACATTTAACAAAAGAATTGAAAAAATAAAATAAATAAATTCTTGGTTGATAGTGGTTTTCTCAAATTTCATAATATTTAAAATAGAACTGAAAAAATAAAATAAAGAAATTCTTGGTTGATAGTGGTATTCTCAAAGTTCCAAATATTTTTTCAGACTTATGATCCCTTCTTCCTCTCCTCTCCCTCTCACTCTTTCTCTATATAACGTGTGCTTAAAATCCGTTGTAATGCGTTATGTCAAGAAATTCATTACCCCTTATAAACTTCAACTTAATTACATAAAGAATATAAGATTGTAACGTATAGCTAGAACATAAAACGTAATCATTAAGTGTTGGTTGTTATAAAGCCAATCTAAATATGCTTACATAGTTTTGTACAAAGAAGGTGGGATGGGGGTCGAAATGTAGAACTCATAACTTAGAAACACAAAGCGAAACTTAATAAAGCGTAAAAACCTGCTTTGAAATACTGAAGCACATAGATATTGTAGACACGATTTAATGCACAGATATACGTGTAGAGAAATATAGTACATACACAGATATATTGCATCTACAATATTTTGCGTATAAATATATAATAATAGACGTGGCAACGTACAAACCTTTACAAGATAGGTGGCGTATCTCATGTAAGTGGGCCACGTCAGTATCACGCAACGATACCCATACCACTCTTTTTTTCTTTATAGCTTTTTTTGTATATATAAATAGCAACTAGTTGATGAATAATCTAAGTTATACAAAAGAAAAGTTTGATAATCCTCATCATTATTCTCTTATAATGCTCTATCCTCACTGAGTATTACTCTAAATTCCCATGTGATTGTGTAACTTTCAGGAAAAAAATCGCAAAGAAGAGAAGTATGCAAAGGGTAATAGCATACTTTTGGGTAAAATTTTATACTAGAATGGTAGGTTATCAGCTCTTGGTTCTCTTCACTATCTTTCCTTTCTTAGATTTCATATCAAACCCGCATTTGGACTCGACTGTATGAATATCGATACAAACTGAGAACCAAAAAGTTTCCTACCATAGACCGCAGGACCGAGAACATAACTGTAAATAACCGGCATCATTTATGTTTTATTTTGGTTTACCGGTCTTGATGATTTGGACCGATTTAGAAATCTTTTTAAAGCGTTTCAAACCTCGTTATCCAGCCCAAAGCATATTTATGTAAGGTATTCAGTCTTTGTAGCATATCAAGAGTAAATAGTACTCATATTTCACTATTCTGGTTAACGATCTGCGCTGTCCACAAATATCAACAGTTGGGAGGCCTTGATGAGTACAAGGTTGGCCTGTGTCATCTGGCATATGTCACAACTGTTGGCTACCCCTAATCAGTTCATAAACCAATCAAACCGTTCAGATCGAAGCAAATCCGCTTCTTCAGCTGGTTTTTATTCTTTTATAAACACAACTACAAAAAGTAGTATATAAATAGTACCAAAATTAGTAGGTTTTATGCATTAAAGTTGCACTAAAAGTGACTTTTGACCTTCCTTTTTAAGCAAAATACTTTACAAAGTATTTGACCCCTTAGAGATGATCTAACACAAATTGTTTAGATTGCTCGTCTCACTCGCTGCTTGCTTGAAGTTTGCTAAAAACTTAAGAAATTACTCGCTCAAATTTGGCTCGTTTGTATTATGAACCGAGTGGTCCTAATCTGTCCAATTAGCTCGTGACTTGCTCGAAATTGTCTGGTTTATAAACAAGCTCAAGCCAAGGTAAGCTTGCTCGTTAAATTTTAAATGTATATGAGTTATAACTCAAGTTTTACAACAATATAAGCTAGGGGCGGACCTAGCATGTTACTAGAGGTAGCGGGACTACCCCTTGACGCTCCGATGATAGTGTAAATTTTGGAAAAGTTTGACGTTTTTTTCGATTTCGTTAAGATTTTCTAGATTCGCCACTGAATTATAAGCCAGCTCGACCGAGGCATGAGCTGGATTATTCTGATTAATATTATGTGAGAATTTCTTAAATAATAAAACTTGGTCAAGGTTGACCGGGTTTGTTGGATGAGATCGTGTGAGCTTGGGATCGTTTGAATGCCTCTAAAATTCAGCAACCATCTTATTTTAGTTATAAATAGGGAGTAGTTCTAGTAGTTTGTTTGTACCCTTTTCATCGAATAAACAAACAGAAGCTTTTCTTTTCTGCATATTATCTTCTTGCAATTCACTTTTACGTACATACGTAAGTGTCTGTATAGAGTGTGAGTGTGGGCCTGAAACCAACAAGTAGACGAGTGACAAAGCCATTCATAGTCTGTCACTTTATAAAGCTTATTTTTAGAATGGCGTAACGTTTTCTGATTTTCGAATGGTGTGCCTTTTTATATGCATTTTGTTTAAATTTTACTAAAAGTCGGCTCGTTGTCCGTCCCAAATCGCAGGTATAACCTGCTAGCTATTATGTATAAAAGAACATGTTAGCTATTTGTTGTACTGCTTTATGTCAAGATATTCATCACACCTTATAAAACTTCAACCTAATTACATAAAGACTATAGATTGTAACGTATAGCTAGAGCATAAAACATAATCAGTAAGTATTGGTTGTTATAAAGCCAATCTGAATATACATACATAGTTTTGTACAAAAGGTGGGATGGGGGTTGAAATCTAGAAACTCATGACTTACAAACACAAAGTGAAACTTAATAAAGCGTAAAACCAGCTTTAAATACAGAAGCACATAGATATCGTAGACACAGTTTAACGCACACGGATACTGCTTACAGAGATATATTACGTACACAGATATTTGCGTATAAGTTATACAATAATAGACGTGCCCATGTACAATTGGCCTATTTCCAATCACCTTTCCAAGAGAAGTGGCGTATCACGTGTAACTGGGCCACGTCAGTATCACGCCTCTTATGCCCCCTCAAACGATACCTTTACTCACTCTTCTCTCTTTATAGCTCTTTTTGTGTATATAAGGGTGAAGGGGGTGCACCCCTCATGAGATGAGGGGAAATTCTTACCCACCCAATCATAATATGTCATGTCAATTCTCCTCTCATACACCATTTTTGCCCAAAAATAATAAGGGATGAGGTGGGGGAAACCATTCTTGTTATAGAAGTAGTAACTAGAAAAAGAGTATTAATGCAGTAAAAAGAAAATCAAATTTGCTGATACATTCTTATTACACTTTCTTCAAAGGATAACTAGTTAATGATACATTTCTAGTTTAGTTAATACAACAGGAGAAAGATGAACCAAGATACCAAAACCAGTTCTGCAGTAGAAACACATATAGATGAAAGTTAACATTTCTTCGATATATTTTGCATCGTTTTAGCGGTTTATATATTTTAAAAGTAATTAGCATGCTAAACACGAAGACCAAGTTAATATTGGAGTCGGTAGAATAGTCTGAAGGACCAAAAATATTAACCAATTTAAAGTGTAAAAACTCCAACTAGCCTCTGAAAACGAATAATTGACTGTACTTGCAGGTTTAAGACCTTCGCAGAATGTACTCTTTGTTGGCTTGCCTATAACTGCAGATAAAAAACACACCACATTCAGTTACCATGTGCCCTTAAAATCACTAAAAATAATGGAGATATCAAGTTACGTTATATTATATTAAACCTGCAAACCTTAGCTACAATAGATGTTATATTCACTTCTAGCTGAGTGACACAGCCATTCATAGTCTGCCATATATAACGCTTGTTTTCAAAAAAAGCGTAATTTTTTCTTGATTTTCGAATATAACGTTGTGCCTTTTTATATGCAATTTGTTCAAATTTTACTAGAAGTCGGCTTGTTGTCAACTGCGAATCGCGGCTATAATCCGCTAATTATAATATATATTAATTTGCATCTTGATAGCTACATTAACTTTGTTTATTTTTTGTTTTGGTTAACTAAAGTTTCCCTTTTCTTAATTTAGCCACAAGAAATCTAAACATTTCTTATTATATTTTTATAAATCAAATAAGATATATAAATAGTTATAAATTTTATACTCAAATGCTTTTTTCCATGTATTTATTTGATATGTTAAATAATTTGTGTTTTATTTATTCTATGCTTCTTTTAGTTATTAGAAGAGCTATAGTTGTGTTTTATTTATTCTATACTTCTTTTAGTTTTACAAATAGTTATACTTTTATTTTATCCGGTTATTTAATTTATAAATCAATTGTAATACACTTGGATAGGTCACGTGGCTTTACTCATGTCTAATTCATGGCGTAACTTTTTCGTGATTGAAGAATAAATTGTCACATGTGTTTTTAACTGCATCTCAATGGTTTTACTCGAGTTTAATTTGTAATGTAACTTTATTCGTAATTTGTCAATATACCGTCACAAGTGTTTTTTATCTATATCTTGATGGTTTTACTCGAGTTTATTTACAACGTGACGTACCACCGCAACGTGCTGGGTATTTTTACTAGTTATATATATAAAAGAACATGCTAGCTACAATATTTTTTTCTCTTTTTTATCATTTGTGTTTTTTGTCATTTCTTATAAAGAAATTCTTGATTGATGGTGGTTTTCTGAAGTTTCCAAATATTTTTAGACTTTCTTATGATCCCTTCTTTCTCTCTTTTTCTATATAATGTGCGCTTAAAATCTGTTGTAATGCTACATGTCAAAAAATTCATTACCCCTTATAAAACTTCAACTTAATTACATAAAGAATATAAGATTGTAATGTATAGCTAGAACATAAAATGTAATCATTAATTTTTGGTTGTTATAAAGCCAATATAAATAATATATAATATATACATAGTTTTGTACAAAAGAAGGTGGGATGGGGTTGAAATGTAGAAACTAATGACTTAGTAACATAAAGCGAAACTTAATAAAGCGTAAAATCCGGCTTTTAAATACAGAAGCACATAGATATTGTAGACACGGTTTAACACACACAAATATACTGTGTATAGAGATATATGACATACACAGATATATTGCTAGACGTGGCAACGTACAATTGGCTTATTGCCAACCATTTCAAGACAAGTGGCGTATCTCGTATAAGTGGGCCACGTCAGTATTACGTCAACGATACCCATACCGCTCTTTCTTTCTTTATACCTTTTTTTCGTATATATAAGTAATAACTAGTTGATGAATAATCTAAGTTATCCAAAAGAAAAGTTTGATAATCCTCATCATTATTCTTTTATAATGCTCTATCCTCACCGTCTATTACTCTAAATTCAATGTGATGTGTAACATTCAGAAAGAAATCGCAAAGAAGAGAAGTTGCAAAGGGTAATAGCATACTTTGGGTAAGATTTTATATTTTGTCCTATCAAATTGGTAAGTTACATTTATCATATTTCTATAATTCAATTATAAATCGTAAAGGATGTGTCCTACTTCATGTTTGATCTTGCATTTAGAATATCTGATTGTGTAATTTTATTTATAGATATATTTGTGTTACATCAACCATCGTAACTTTTTTGATGTTGTTAATTATTGTGTACTATGTTTTTTCTTTTAACTGATTAATATACATTTCTAGTTTATTTAATACAAGAGGGGAAGATTAACCAAGATACCAAAACCAGTTCTGCAGTACAAACACGTATAGATAAAAGCTAACATTTTGTTCAAACTTTACTAAAAGTCGGCTTGTGTCCGCAGCGAATCGCGGGTATAAACCGCTAATTATTATATGTAAAAGAACATGTTAGCTGCTGGTTTTTTTTTTTTTTTTTTTGTCATTTGTGTTATTTGTCATTTCTTATAAAGAAATTCTTGATTGATGGTTGTTTTCTCACATTTCCAAATATGTTTTAGACTTTCTTATGATCCCTTCTTCCTCATTCTCTCTTTCTCTATCACTCTGTTCCCGAGTTCACTTAAGAAGGGAAAAGAAAGAACATAGAAATATGTTTATGTTCCCAAGTTTCATTTAAAGAAGGAAAATCAAACATGTTGTGTTCCTGAGTCACTTAAGGAAGGAAAAGAAAAAAATTGAAGGAAAACTAGGCTAAATTCTTTAGTTTTTCTTTTCTTCCGATTTTTTGGAAGGAAAGATGATGTCCTATCTTTTCCTCTCCTTTCTTCCTTTCCTTCTTTTCTTTTCCCTCGTTAATGCTATAAATCAAGAAATTCATTACCTCTTATAAAACTTCAACTTAATTACATAAAGACTATAAGATTGAAACGTATAGCTAGAACATAAAACGTAATCATTAAGCATTGGTTGTTAACTTGTTATAAAGCCAATCAATATGTATACATAATTTTGTACAAAAGAAGGTGCGGTGGGGTTGAAATGTAGAAACTCATGACTTAGAAACACAAAACGAAACTTAATAAAGCGTAAAAACCGGTTTTTAAATACAGAAGCACACAGATATTGTAGACACGGTTTAACGCACACAGATATACTGTGTACAGAGATATATTACGTACACAGATTTATCACATATACAGATATTTTGCATATAATTATACAATAATAGACGTGGCCACATACAATTGGTCTATTACCAATCACCCTTTCAAGACAAGTGGTGTATCACGTGTAAGTAGGCCACGTCAGTATCATGTCTCTTATACCCCCACAAACGATACCTTTACCACTCTTTCTCACTTTATAGCTTTTTTGTGTATACAAGTAGTAACTAGTTGATGAATAATATAGGCTATCCAAAAGAAGAGTTTGATAGTAAAATATTACAACTCAAATCCTCATCATTATTCTTTCATAATGTTCTATCCTCACCGAATGTGACTCTAAATTCCCATGTGATGTGTAACTTTCAGAATGAAATTGCAAAGGGTAATAGCATACTTTGGGTAAAATTAATATTTTGTCCAATCGAATTGGTAAGTTACATTCATCAAATTTCTATAAATCAATTATAAATTGTAAAAGGTGTGTCCTACTTCATGTTTGATATTGCATTTAGGACGTCTGATTGTGTAATTCTATTTATAGATATATTTGTGTTACATCAACCATCATAACATTTTTTATGTTGATTAATTATAGTGTACTTGTGTTATATTCTTTTATTTTATGTTTGTTCTTGTAAATATTTTAGTAAGTTGATGCTACTGGAGTCCGGACCTTGCTTCAATTAGAAAAAAGTTATACTATTAAAAGAGTATCAATGCAGTAAATAGAAAATAAAATTATTTGCTGATACATTCTTATCATACTTTCTTCATATGATAACTAATTAATTATACATTTCTAGTTTATTTAATACCTTTTGCTTCATAAACAATAAAACTTCTACAATATATAGAAAATTTAATTTTATAAGATGAATGTTTGTATACAAGATAACAAAAATGGTAGAAATCAACCTAATACATTGGCAAGGACTGTCACTAAAACTGCGAGACTTCTCGAAAACAATGTCCTTGTAAACAAACAAGCCAAAGATATCAAAATAATGTCCTTGTAAACAAACAAGCCAAGATATCAAAATTCTTCGACACATCCGTATATAAATTATTGATTATAAAATAATTGTTTCGGTTTGTTGGGAAGAATATATACCTAAAACTACAAAACCTCAACTGCTTCCTTCTCTTTGTTCTTCTTTGGTCGCCCAGTTTGCTTTGCATCTTTACCCGTCAAAAACTTCATCGCTTTCTCAAGCGTTATCTCATCTGGATTCGTGTTCTGCATCCATGTACAAGTTTAATAAACGAAAACTTTAAACAGTCAAACGGGTCTTTAAAAAAAAGTCAAACATTGAGTTTTACACATTAAAAAGTGCACCTTTAGACAATGTTTGGCCCGTTTGACACATTTAACCCGTTCCCTTTTTGAAGTTATTTGTGAATTTTGATGAGCAGATATTAGCATACCTTTGGTACTGGTGCTTGTGTACGTCTGTGTTTTACCGATAATCCATGTCTTGCAAGCTTCAATACCACTGGTTGACCATCATCCGGATGTTTTCCCTGACAATAGATCCACATGTAAATTTAAACAGTATGCTAAATATTTTTATTTCAATATGCTAAATACTTTACCAGTTTACCAACTTTTGACCCATTCACCCATTTGATCAGAAACTTTTTGGTTTTACATATTTGACCCCTTAAATATATAGTATATACATAAAGCAAATCAACTCGTTATAGAAAAAAAAAAGCATACCAAAGTGATGGGGTAACGAAGCAACTGAAGAGCCATTTCCACTGTAATGGAGCTGATATCTGGAATCTGTTTTCGCAACATCAAAAATTAAAACAAAAACTCATAAATGGAGCTATTAAATATCAAACACGGGCCATAATTCATAAAACTAGTCGATATATACCTGGGAAACAGAAGCTCGTTTAGGCAAGTGTCCTTTTTTGTCTTCACCAAGCTGAACATAGTGACCGTACGGGCCATCCTTTAATAGAATCTTGAATGATATAAAACCAAGCAACAGTACAGAGTGAGATGGAATAAATGAATTTATGTTACCGCCATTTATTAGGAAATAAATCTCTCAAAAGATTAGTTTAATAAGCAAAAATTATAAAAAGAGAGATGTGTACCTTTTCACCAGAGTCGGGATGCAACCCAAGAAGCTTCGGTTCTTCTACAGCTCGCCCGTTTTCTGGGCTTGAATCATCGTTATCATCCACACCGTATAACGTCTTAGCAATATACCTTTAAAAGGATTATTATTAATATAATATTAGTTTCAGAAAAATATATTGCGCACTATTATACGAAAGCAGTCCAAATTTTGGGGAAAAAAGGTATGGGACTCAGGGCTGTAATCCCGAGCCAGGTTGACCTCGAGCTCGAACTTAAATGAGCCAGCTCGGCTCGTAAAATTTTCGAGTCAGCTCAAGCCGAATCAAGCCGGCTCGTTAATTATTTTTTAAATTTTAAATTTTTTTATACAAATATTGATAAAATATAAACAAAAATTACACATATATCTATATGTATTATATTTTTATTTTTTTTTTAATATTTTAAACCACGTACGGCATATTTAAAGTATTACATGTATAATGTTTGTTTATTTTTCCTTATTTTTATATGTTATTAATTAATTAAACTTAAAAGGTAAAGACTTCAACTCCCTCCCACATATTTTTTTTATTTTAATACAAATAAATTTAATTACATTTATATAAAATAACATAATTCGAGCCAGCTCACGAGACGAGCTAGCTTGTTTACGATTAAACTTTTCTCGAGCCGAACCTTTTCAAGCTTTTTCCAAGCGAGCCACAGGCTGCGAGCTTTTTGAACACTAATACATACAAAAATTATCTGTCTTGACCCGTTACCCAACTCATGTGACCCACCCATTTTGTCACCTCTAGTTGAAAGTATAAGAACTTGTTACTTTTTAAGTTTGTCTACCAACATACCACATTTAATAGTTGAGTAGAGCTATAAAATTTGTGATTATTTTGATGCAATCTAAAAAACAAGAAATTAGCAAAGATATACAAAAAAGCAGGACTTACTTGCAGTGAGGATGTTGATCACAACCAACGAAATAACCCGCACCAAATCGACTAACTTTGAAAATTAACGTACCCTCTCTACAGCTAGGGCACGTTCTACTTTGATCCGGAAGAGACGCAAACAAAAATTCACCAAACGTTTTTTCCAACATTTTCTCCACTTGATGAATATGAACACTACTAGCACGTTCACAGTACTTGCTAAATCGTGTCCAATAATCTCTAAGCAAACCTCTCCATTCGGTCATCCCCCCCGAAACATTATCAAGTTCGGTTTCCATATCAGCCGTAAAACTGTAATCTGTAACCTCAGAAAAATGATGAAACAAAAAAGCCGAAACCATACGCCCACGAAATTCAGGATAAAGCACCCGGTTCTTTAACATTACGTAATTTCTATCTTTCAAAACTTTAATCGTGGTTGCGTATGTCGAGGTCTACCAATACCGAGCTCTTCCATCTTTTTTACCAAACTACCCTCTGAATACCGAGGTGGATGTTGCGTATGATGTTCTTTAAGTTCTAATTTCCCGAGACTCATTCGATCACCGGTTTTTAAACCATTAAGCGCCTCAAACAACATGTTATGCCCGTCTTCTTGATCTTCATCGTTCTTAATTATCTTAGTTTCAACGTCCTTATATACAGCTTGGAAGCCTGGAAAATCTTTTCTTGAGCTCGTGGCCCGAAACATAATCGACCGGTTAGCATTCCCGATATCGACTTGTATTTGTTCGGTAACCGAAGGTTCCATTTGACATGAAACCGCACGAGCCCATATTAAAGTATACAGCTTTAAGCTATCTTCATCGAGAATTCCGGAAAGCATTGAGGGGAGTCTTCTTATGTCTGTCGGCCGAATCGCTTCATGGGCTTCTTGAGCATTTTTTACCTTTTTGAAAAACTTCCGAGCGTTATTCGGGGTGTAATTTTGCCCGTATCTTTCTTTCACAAATAACCTAATTTGTTCAACAGCTTCATCGGACATGTGCAGTCCGTCGGTTCTCATGTACGTAATCAACCCTGCAGATTTGCCATCTGGCAATTTTACCCCCTCGTATAGCTTTTGAGCTAGTTTCATGGTGTATGATGACGGAAAATATAGTTTGCTAGCGGAATCTTGTTGAAGGGTGGATGTGATATACGGAGGTGAAGACGTTTTCTTGTAGTTCTTTTTGCTCGATCCAACGACTTCAAACTCAGAAGCGTTAATCATGTTTTCAATATCACTTGCTTCTGAACGAGACATGATGGACAATTGGTTTAGCTTTTTGGAATCGTAATGCGTCAGGTGTGACGGGCATGAGAAGTTTCTAGAACCCTTTTTGTAGTTAAAATCGCCTTCAATCGTCCAATATTCTTGCGGTTTGAATTTATCGATTTCGGTCTCTCTGTCGCATATAAGAGCTAAAGCAACAGACTGGACCCGACCCGCAGACTGACAACCCGGTAACTTTCTCCATAACAACGGTGAAATGTTGAACCCGATTAGATAATCGAGTGCGCGGCGGGCGAGATACGCATGAACTAAGTTGAAATCAATGTCTCTTGGAGCCTGTAATGCTTGCTTAATGGAGGATTCGGTAATCTCATTGAAAACCACTCGCGCAACGTTAATACTTTCGGGTAAAGCGTTTTGTTGTTGTAACATCTCGATGATATGCCAAGCGATAGCCTCACCCTCACGATCGGGATCCGATGCAAGGATAAGATTTTCGGTTCCGGTTAACG